>OENT01000405.1:43975-121773 GCA_900239685.1 Rotaria macrura | reverse complement strand
GGTTTCTCACCTTGCTCTTTCATTTCCAATCATAAAATATAGGGGTCAGAATTTTCGAGAGTATGGCCATGTTCGATTTTCACGTGGACTGTCTCTTAAGAAATTTTGTTAATCTTTTATAGAATAGTATGATTATAATGGGTTGTCTACGTAATCTAACATTTCACAGATCGAACATTACTTTCTTTCTCGATTAGGGCACATCCTAACACATTCTGTGCTGCGCATTTCCTTGTTTTTGTTGCTGACTTTTGATAAATCTCCCTGTTTTTCTTTTAAAATACCGGTTCCAATATCCGTAATATCTTTAGAATTGTTTTCGAGATAATATTTTCATGTTTTGAATCGTATATCAACAATTCTTTTAAAAACGAAACTTTCACATATTTTGGGTTCACTTAATTTCTTGCAAATTTTTGACTCAAGGGTTTTCTTTTAACGAGTTATTGGCAAATTATCGTTCACAATGGTTGTCTTTCTACGATATCGATTTCTCGGATTGTCGAAGAGGTTGAGAGCTACCGTTTGTTCTAAATAAAAGACATGATCTATATCTAAAAATGTATATCGTGATTTTCTCGAAATTCAATTTTGTTCTGATGTTCGAGACATTTTTTCACAATATCTCGGAATTTAGCGATTTTTGACATCGACGTTATCGAGTTATCTCGAAAATGAAATCGACTTTCGAAAAAAACGCTATACATTTTTAGACATCGGTTTCTTCTTTTATTTAAAAAAAACAGCAGCTCGCTACCTCTCCTACAGTCTGAGAAATCGGTACCGAGAGCTCCAAAACACTTATGTTGAGAAAACGAATAAACAAGTTTGTGAGATTTGTAAATGGTGTGAATGTGACGATAGTAGTCAGTGTTATATATCTTTGAAATCAGCATAAAATTCTCGTTCCAACTGATATAATTAAATAAAAATATAAAACAATTTTCAATTTCACTATGAATGTCATGAACCCTATCATGCAATTGCGTCATATATACAAGACTCTAAGCTGAAACGACTACGTAGATGGTAGAGATGGTGGTGAGAATTTGATATTACCCTTACTAGAGTAATTTCACTTTGGCCGATTTTCGACAAAAAGTGATTTTTGAGATCAAAGTATTCCAATAATCATGTATTTAACTACTGACAAAGGATCATCATCAACATCGAGAAAGAACTAATCGATAAACATTGGAATGGTGGTTTTTTTCTCTTGCTATCATAGAAAGTACCCCTAAACGGTGTTTAACGAATGCAAAATAAAAAATAAGCTATGAAAGTTTGTAATTAATAAAATCGAATGTAATCTAGCATTGAAAACCGCTCAAAACCTCATTTTTGATAGAAATGAGTTCGAAAAGTCTGACTCTGAAAACACTCCATATTACTCTAGATAATAAAAAATAACAGAGAGTATACACATTTCTTATAAGCAACTGTTTACAAGCGTGTTGATCACCGTCATATCTCCGTAACTAAGTGAAATTGCTGGAAAACTCTTATATTTCTACTACTGCTTCCAGAAAACCGCTATTTCACAGCCACAAACCATTCAAAATTCAATAAATCGCACTTAATCTGAACGAGGACACGCTGGGCTTTCAAAATATGTGCTTATCTCAAAATCGACTTTTCTGAAGAAAATTGACTTTTAGGGGGGGGGGGGGGGCTTAATTAAATATCGCAAAAAAGCAGTTGTTCTCAGTCATATCGATTTGATTAGTTCATGTTGGCTTAAGACATAAAATAAACATCAACATTAGTCTCACCGTAGTCAAAACTGTTTATATCGAATCATTCTAAATTACCTGTGGTCCATTAGTCAGTTTCACTGTCTTGAGCAAAATATTCATAACTTAACAACGGAGCTCTCCAGAGAGATCAGTGTGCCAAGAGCACGTTACTCTGACATTACAAGGCAAATCCAGTTCACACTAAACGATGGACGTCCTTTTACATGATATAAGAGTAATCAACGTACTCCCTTAGCAGGACAGAATACTAGTGCACGTAACAAATGGTGAACATTCTTTTCCATGACATGCGGTCAAGGACCATATTAAGTAGATAGAATAGGTTAATCGAATTAGCTATAATCAAGGAACGTCCTTCTCTATGACACAGATCAGTGACATATTGTTATGCGTATAGTTGAGCATACGTTAACTGATGAACGTCCTTCCGAATGACATCCCGTAATATTCATGAGAGATACATAGTAGTTTCCGTATCATCTCTTCCTTCTCTTTCTCTCTAGCTCATCTATCTCTTACTCTTTCGTCTCTCTCTTTCTTCTCTTTTCTTTTTAGCTAGTCTCTCTACTCTACTCTCTCCCTCTATCCCTGCTTATATATAACATTCTTAGTGTGTGCACAAAAAAAGGCATTGTGGAATTATTCAAGAAAAACGATACATACGTGTAATTGTTATAGCAGAGCGCTGCTCTATTGCTTGTTTTACAATAAGTATTAATAAATTATCTTATTTGGGTACTATTCAACGGTCTTATTTATACCGGCACACTCTTTTACGAGTTGTTACCCTTCATTTCATCTCGAATAGAAGATATAAGCTATATCTTCAATTAAAATTCGTTACAATCAGTCTTGATCTTTTTCTGTTGAAAGAGTATCTTTAGAAGCAGAATGAAATTGGAGATTCTCTCTGGTACCACTCTGAAAGTGGTAACTGAGAACTGACTAATACTCACCACTACTTGATGGGTTGATTTTTCATAAAGTGATCGAATCATCCACCTTTTCCCGAATACTAAAATGCCCACAGGTCACTATCTACTTCTTTGTTTATGTTATTCGTAACTCAAATAAGCTCATTATAGTTTGGAAGCGATAGTATCTTGATAGAGCCTATGATACACTACTCAAGCGTACCGAAACCTAAAATCATCGACGATTTGTATAGATAAACCAAGGTACACAAAACTATGAAAAGTTACGAAATCAGATGCTGTAAGGCAAAAGGTTTTCTTTTTTCTCAAAAATGATAATTGAAATTATACAATTCCCTATGATGTTGAGTCATCTATGTAAGAACCCTCCTCAATTTAAAAAAAGTCATGAAAAACAGAGCATTCATGACCAAGTTCATACGTCGACACGTTTTCAGTAATTTCAATATGATTTCTTCAAGAATTAAAATAGGGATAATCTATGCGAGTAATAATGGTAAATTTATTAGAATAAACTTACAGAAACAAATGTCAAATGCAATCCTATTCCTATGAAAAGTACACTCATTTCAAGAAATATAGTTTTGAAGAATTTCCAAAGAAAAATTCTGTTGAATGAGAATGCATTGAAACATCCAATAAAAATTATGTTGTGTATATAATTCTAAGCTATGCAGTCATTTATGATCGATCTTCACAACGTGATATCCGTTCACTATAACGACACTTTTCTACGGTTCACGATTTCTTGAGAGATTCTCATGATGATTCCCCGGGTTGTTCGACTTTTTCTTTGTCATATCGATAGGAATTGATGATTTTATTAGACCTAGATTTGTTTAAGGCTATGCCATTGAAGATTTATATTTTATGGATTGACATTGACCATAGAATAATAAAATCATTAAGCTGAGCTTAAATGGCCATCTGTTGAGATGATTCAAGGTATAGAATTCCACTGTTTGTTCTTTATGTAATTAGCTTAACATAAAAACTGTCATATCCGAGCACATGTTATGCTATTTAGACCTCTTTAGACTATACTCAATGTTTACGTTCTGTAGATACTGAGAACTTGCTTATAAAAAGAGTAAAGTACAGAAAAATAAAACAAAATTGATATCAAGCAAGAGGGAACACTTTGATTAACCCTACTCTTCTGATCATTTGTAGATCAAAAATAACCTGGTTTCTATATGTTCTCATGCAAAATATAAACAACATTTCTGAAAGTTTTATAAAATGTTTCAATGAAACCTATAGAATCAGTATTAATTAAAAATATAGGATAATTTAATAGACATATTTGTTTGATCTAAAAGTGCATCAACAAAAAGAAATTAAGAAAAATGTATTCCTGTCCCCTTCGTAGCCTTTTCTGTCCTATTTTAATGAATATTCTATTAGAAAATACGATGATTACAAAAATTAAACACTGCTGAGCGTCGACGAAATCTCGGTTCAATATGATCAATCCCTAAATGCAGAGTTAATTAACTCTGATCCTTCTTCTGTGAATTGTCTAAAATGATTTTTTCTGTTTTGATAACATCCATTCATATATCCACTCATATATCAATAATAATACGCTCGAAATATATATTATCAAATAGTGATGACGGTTGCTGTCAATCTTAAGTCAGCAGCCGCAAAGTTTTCTATTTTTTAACATACCCAAGTTTGTCGTAGTCTTTCCGGATGCGCCATGTTTCGGTTTTTGATTCGTTCCCGACGCGGTTGTAACTGATGGATTTACTTTGATCTTGAATTCAGTAGCATCATCGTTCACTGTCAAGGTTTTGAGTTTAGTGACAGACGAATCAACTGAGTCACTTGTATATGGCACTGGAATGAGCAGTGGTTCATCGGATTCAACTTCTTGCAGTTGAATAGTACGAAGACCATGACCTTGATCAAGAATACCTTTCACTTTGAATTCAGTAGCAGCGAGCAGCAGTACTTCGTCTTCAGATGGGTAATACGAGTGCTTGCCAATGTCTCTAGCTGAATTGCATTGAATAGTAAACATTGTTCTTGTACCATTCATGCCTAAAAATTGTTCCGATTGCAGAACTTCGATGGAATTGGTACATGATGAAAAACCCCACCATACGAATGTTTCGCCCTTTTTAAACTGTTTGCTTAAGTCTAGTTTGACACCTCGAAACACCGTGATATGGGGTATTGGTGGCAGGCGAAATAATGCGGCGAGAAATAAACGAAGAAAAAGAAACCATGGCCTCAGGCTTGCTCGATTTTTCGATCGTAGAGTTGCGTTCAAAGCACAATAAAGGCATTCATCCAAAGGTTCCCATTCCATGGAATAGAGCCTGATGGAAGCCGATTCATCCTGAGTCAAATTATCAGCTGGTTTCTTGCATTGCCTTTTGGCTGCAAGTGCGTAACTTTTAACTGCTGGTAGTATAGGCACGAGTGGTTCAACAGCTTTTTCAAGTGAGACGATTGGCATTTTTTCATAACCACTAATAGGCATGAGAAAATCCGTCGGTTCTTTGGCAATGTCAGTCAAGCGTAGAACACGTTGAGCGATGTATTCATCTCCATCACATGCGGCCATAGTGAGTACACAGTAATGCTGGATATATCAGTTATAGATAGAAAAAAGTATCTAAAATTCAATCGAACAAGATGCAAAAGCTAGTGAAATAATCTTTTTGGTCAAGATACGAAAACAAAAAAGCATTGTTGATTCAACTCAAGATTTTCTATACTTCACAGAAATGGAAATCACGGTACGAACATGATTAACTTAACTTTTCTTCACATGAAAATATGCAAAACTATTCCATAAAATTATAGAAATGTTCGTATTCAAATTAATTTCTCATGATTATGGCTCAACATTTCGAACTACATTTTCATGAAGATTTTCTCGTATTGATTTTATATGAATTTCTCTCATGTTTTACATGATTGAATCCTTCATGCGTCTGCAAGGAAGTGAGACATGACTATCGATTTTGCATTCATCGCAATATATGTTTTTATTTGGATCGTAATCATACGGTAGTGGTACGAAAATATAAATCCTTCATTTAATTTAGGGAATTTCCTGAATCTGTAGCTCATCAAAATCAAGCATGCCAAGAAGGTCTCAGTGATGCGTTCTTTCCGTTTAGTCACAGGCGTTGTGTATCAGACGGGTGCGTTGTTTATCTAATTTTTCGTTTATTATTTTCTCTATCTTGACAACCGTTTTCACATCCTTGCTGATTTGCTATGACTCCGTTTTTTTTCGTTTCGCTTTGCAAATTCTTTTCAACTAGAAACGCTCCTCACAAAAGCTGGACACAGCAACAGTGAAAACTTTTGAGTGAAGATCGAAAGGTTCACCGACATTTCCGCGCGTGACATTACCGCGCCGATATTACCGCGCCGACATTACCGCGCACGACGCTACCGCGCACGACACTACCGCGCATTGACACTACCGCGCATTGACATTATCGCGCACGACACTACAGCGGAAGACATATACGCGAAATTTTTTTTGTCTCTTTTTTATTTGATCAATAAGCTTATGGCTATTAATCAGAGAAGGTTGTTCTTTTTTGTGGTCCATTAGTTTAGATGAAACCTTATGTCAGAAGGAATAATTGGATCAGATAATAATGAGAGGATGAGTATAATTGTTCTTACTGGCACACAGACTCCAAATAAACGAAAAAAGTATGACAAAATCAATGAGCGAATAAAAAATATGGTAAAAGAATTTCATAATGTTTCACGTGATGAGTATTTGAAAATGGCCAGATCTATGTTTAACTTTTGAATATGTTATTCACTACTTGTTGTCTTTAGATTTTGTTTTTTGTTCTCATTAATTTATTTGCCAATAAATATTATTCAACTATACTTCTTTTTACTTATGTTTAACTGCATTTTTAAAATACACTTTTCCATCGAGAAATAGTTGTGAAGTGTGTAAGGGGCTATATACGTGATTAATAAAAAAGAGACAAAAAAAATTCCGCGTATATGTCGTCCGCTGCAGTGTCATGCGCGATAATGTCAATGCGCGGTAGTGTCGTGCGCGGTAATATCGGCGCGGTAATGTCACGCGCGGAAATATCATGCCACGAGATCGAAAGAGTATTCATTGTAAACAAGGAAAAGCGTCACTGTCAATGGAGTATGTTCATGGGTGGCATATATCTATCATCCTTAACTCCATATACACTTGATATGATAAGAACTATCCTTTCACATAAATCCCTCCTTGTGATCAAATCATTAATCTCATTGTTGAGATCCCAGGAGAATCATTCTGATGATTTTACTCGATTGGATTCCGGTTGGAACCAAATCAAAACTCAATCGGAATCTTAAGCTTTTTTTATAAAACAGATGACTATCCATCCGAAATGAAGAGTGGGAATGTTTTCGGATCCTAGTGTTGGATGTTATCCGATCCTACTGTAAGAATATGATGGAAGCTTTTGACCCACATCTAGTAATGCCACCGGGTACTATTAGCATCTAATTAAGAAAATAGGCTTCATTCATGGGATCCGTTTGTAGATCCATCTCCTGAAATCCGATCTGATTTTTCGGTTGATCGGATACAGTTTCCTGGGATTTTCATTTAAACCGAAAGATAAAAAATATCATCTACAATATTATAATTCACCTTGAACTAATACGAGGTATAATTGACATCATATTCGTATAAAGGAACGGTATTCAAAATATTTCCACCTCACGAGTAATAAGTATTGATTACAGTTACAGATTTTTATTACTTGTTTTCTACAAGTTTATCATCATATTGCCAGGTTAATGTTTTAAATAACCAGATACTGGCAATTGAAAAAAGTGAACCTGAGATAATCTTTTAAACACAAATCTTTCATTGTCGTTATTTTCTAAATGTCCTGATTTAAACATTTATTTCAATAAATACTGCATCCTCATCCCAGTGAAAAATATTCTCGGATTTCAATCAAATTATTTTGCAACAAAATCCAATCCTCAATCCGATTGATAATCTTGATTATGATCGATCACCCTTTAACCCAAACTTGATGTTATTGCTAGCCCAGTGGAAATTACTTTGATTGAAATCGGATTGTTCTGCAGCAGAATTCAAAATTATCAATCGATTGACAATCTGGATTTTACTCGAAAATAATCCGATTTCAATCAATCTAATTTCCACTGGGCTAGCAATAACATCAAGTTTGGGTTAAAGGGTGATCGATCATAATCAAGATTATCCATCGGATTGAGGATTGGATTTTGTTGCAAAATAATTTGATTGAAATCCGAGAATATTTTTCACTGGGATCCAGTCGGTTTAAGTCATTCCTGAGAAAGTCTTCTTCTCTTCATACAACGCGCAATACAGAACTGTAGCACGTGTTAATAATTTTTTCTTATAAGGCATGATCAATTATTTGTACAGGTGTTCTCTTTCTTTTGTTTGCTCGAAGGAAATAACTGTTTTCATCTTGTAGTAAAAACATGCACCAAGACTTCAAGTCTTTTATGTTGCATGAACGGTAGTAGAAATAGGTTACTTCTTCTCCCTTTCTATGAAGCTTTTAGCTGCCACCCACAGACTTTCACGGGTGGATCAAGGCTTGATGTGGAAGAGAGCTTGATTATGTTCACATTTGTTACAAATAGATGTGGAATTCACACCCTCGATGTTCTTACTGAAAAATTAGCATTGTTGCAGTTCATGCAAATCATAAATTTGTTCCCAGAACCTCTTTGCTGTGGTCCAAACGCACTTATATTATTCTAAGGTTTCTACCAATGTATAATGGAATACGTCGGTGCTCCTCAAGTATTTTTTCTGGTTCTTGCTCGAACACTCTTTTCTTCAGTAAGTTTCATTTTGCCTTTGAGAGTTCAGTTAATATCTGTAGCGTTTTCACGATTTCTTTAGATGTGGATGACTGTCTCTTTTATCAGAAAAGTCCATCCTTAATTTCGGATAATGCTTGATTCCCAAAATCAATGGTTGATATTTTTATCAATGCTCAAGTTCTATCAGCGTTTTGATGTTCCTCAAACTAATCCTATGAGTTTATAAGCTTTTGACCGCTATCCCAATTTATGTAATAAGTATACTAAAGATATATATAGTTGACATGATACATCTATTAGTTCTTCTAATTGTTTTATTGACTATTTTACATACTTTGGTGAGGTCTAAAACTTTTCACCGACTCACAAGCACTGTCAGTGATGTTAGAAGGTTTTAAGAAGCAACTATGGCATCTATATTATAATGTACAAGTTTTTTTTCCTTTTTTCGGGAACTTTCATATGATTGATCACAGAACGAAAAAAGAATACACATATATGTGCGCGAAATTTTTTAGTAAACTTTTTGAGCAACATGTGCGTCGAATAAGTCCATTCATAATGTAATATGTACATATACGTCGTATATGTTCATTCATTATGTATGTATATACCAGCCATACTTTATATTGTTTTATCTTTCTACACACGCAGCAGCAACATATTTATAGAATTTTATTTGTATTATTCAATTTTCTGAGAGTAAAAGTAATAAATAATTTTAAGGAAGCTGAATATTGCAAAAACTCTTTTATTATTAACTGATTGAAAAGAGATTAAACGCGTGAGTGATTTGTTAATTAATCACAGATTAATTATCTATATATTTATAAAAAAAACTAAAAATTTACATATTTACAACATAGTCTATATTATTTTTCACACGTGCTCGTATTCAGAAACTTTCATATGATTAGTCACATAACGGAAAAAAGGCACACATATATATTGAATGTCAGTCATATTTTATTTTATTTTATTTTTTTGTTTTCTTTTCTTTTTCTACGCACCCTGCGAAAATTCATTATAGAGCTTTAAATTATTTTCTTTATTACGAACCGACGCACAACTGTTTAGTTCTTACAGTACATAGATTAGCAGAAACAGAAAATAGAATCAATCTCCAAGAAGAGGAGAAAAATGAAGAATCTCCAGTCAATTTAAATGACAGAAAGTATTATATAAAGTGAACCTTTCTGTAATAAAATCGATAAACTCTGAATCATTACCTTGCAAATTTCTTCGTACAAAATGACAGAGAAACAGTAAAAGCGAAACAAATGCATGAAAACATACAGTGAGAGAAATTTTACTTAGAAGGATTGTTGTCTTACGTGATGAATTTCGACAAGTTCTGTGCGTTGTAAGAATAGGATGTCGATGCGACATTATTGCTCCAACAATAAAAGTCTTCTATTTGATTCTTTCTCAACGATTCAAAATTAAAGTGCAATATGCAAGTTATCACGTTGTCCAGAAAGTTCGTGCAACAACGCTCCTACTACAAGCTTGAAACGTGTGGCTTCCACTATCGTGTAGAGCGTTTATTTTTAAGATGTTACACCGCTTTTGACCTAATTGCTTAATTGCCGTCTTGAGAAAAGGAACGGGTTTTCACTGCCAGGTCTGCTCATATTTCAGATAGTGTATTTCGATCATACTTCGAATCCACTGCAAAACGAGAAATCTGTTTCAGAAATCATGATGCATAGTTTTGTAGAGCTCATCAAGGGCAGCAAGATGCACTATTTGGGTTAGCATTTGGAGTGAGCTTAGATGGAAAAAGTGACTATTTAGATATGAGGTATTGAGAAGCCGTGAAAACCTCACAAGTAAAATGTGTATTTTTCTTTGAAATCTTTGCATATCTCTTCGAAATCACTCGGAAAACTCAATGGCAGCGTGAGTTTTGGCTGCTCTTTCTTTTAGTAGTCTCTGAATTTCAAAATTGTCTGATTCCATGTGAAGCCATTCACAGAGACCATCTGAAAAATTCGAGGGCTTTGAACGAATATTTTTCTCTTCTCCCCATCACAGGTCTTAGTCCATATGAAATTGTACCTAACCTAAACTTCTTATCTTCAGACCTCTCCTGGTTAATGAGATACAGGAGTACTAAGTCGCAGCCAACACCAGTATAACTAAAACATAAGCACACCTGATCGTAAAAATTCTTTTCCTTTCGCCAGAAGACATGAAGCAATTAGCTCAAAATCAATATCGATCTGATAACTATGTCTAATAAGGGCAAAAGTAAGAATTGTCTGTCTCCTTCGAATAAGCCCATGATAGAAAATCATCGGAATGTTGAAATAATGAATTATAAACAGTTAAATGAAGATTATGCTGGAACATCTTCCCCATGTGTTAGTGAACAAGGTGAAAAACGTGGTAGAACCACGAGTGATAATGATAATGATCTTCATTTTAATGGTCATGGAACACCGAAAAGATCTAGATCAATCCAACGGAAACCTCGAACAATTATTAATTCTTCTTACGCAGTGACGAATTCATCTAATAGGTTTCTATCTTTTCAAAGAATGGATAGTGTAAACATCCACTCGAATAGTAAACATTGTGAAACATCAATCAACGCTGAAGGAAATTTTTAATTTGATATTACAAATAACGCCATTACCTATGCAATCGAACAGTCATTTCCGACTATTAAAATTGTATGTTATCCGAAGGTAAATCATCGAAAAGCGGGTGCAATTATCATTAAAGAATTATTCAAGTTAATTGTTGACGAATTTAAACATATGAATCCGAAACATAAAGCAAATATTGGATTTGACTCATGGTATATAGATTCTAGTGATGATTTACAATGTATTACTCATGATATTGATCTTCTCATATACTTATGTGATATTAAACATATTCCGGAGGTGGTCCTAGATACAAGAATCACGTTAATATCACCGAAGCATCTTCCACCACAATGCGCCGTTATCATTAAAGGTGTAACGAACTATCTGAGTATTGAAGATGTTAGAAATGAGATTATGAACAAATACAAGTCAATATATGCTATCGATGAAATATTAGGTACAAATAATGGTAGAACAAGATATTTACGCCTCGAATTAAAGGATACAATGGAATATAAACAATTACTTAATTCAGGAATAATATGTATTGAAGGTCAGTGTTTGCAAGTGTTTGAATACCTGGCTGCTCCACGTGTACTTTTCTGCTCGATTTGCAATCTACCTGGACACATAAAAAAATTGTCAATTGCTATTTCAACGTTGTAAAAGGTGCAGCAATGATAGAAAAAATCGAGTGCATAAAAATTGTTCAATTATGTGCCATAACTGTAAGGGAGATCATATCTCCACTGATTTTAAATGCCCAGTTATTCATAGCTACCGGCGTGATCTTATTCAACATCTCAAACAACATCCGGAGAAACTACCGGCAGATTTCCAATTCTTTATTCCTTCACAATTTCGTTCACAAGGTGGACGTGTATTACTAAATCGACCTTCCTATCCTCAACTGATGACTTATTCACCCAACAAGAAGAATCAAAATTCGAACGATGAATGGCCTTTATTACCTCCTTCTACACGGTTCACTATTAACTATTTCAAATGCAACAGTTCGTCGAACTCATTTGATATGATAAATCATTTTCAAGTAAAACTAAATCATTTGGATAGATGTTTTACACACGCGAAAGATGAATATGAAAGGAAAAACACCAAAATAAAATCACAATTTAATAAATGTTTATCTCAAATTCAAACACTAAATAATTGCCTATGCACCATCATTCAACGACAGAATGAAACTATCTCAATACTTAAAAGTTCGATCATTGAATGTTTAGAAATTAATAAAGCTACTAATCAAGCCGTTTGTTCAATGATGGCCAAATCGGGTGATCAACATTATGTGGAAATAATAAAAAAATTATCAACTATAGCAATTAATGAACGTCAAGCTGCAATAGAAAAGGTTTTCTCAACTTATACACCACTAATTGAAGAGATCACGTTGAAAATACTGGATACCACAAAACACATGCAAGTTATAAATGACTAGCAAAGTTTTTCGTTATTCTATGCCCTTTGTAAATGATAACGCTATTAATTCGTTTGTAGGATCACAGAAAGAAAACACAGAACTAAATGAAATTATTCAAGAATGGAATACAAGATTATGTATGTCGGATCTATTTAAAAAGTGGGGAAAAACCAGACCTAAGAACACTGCGCAAAATCTTCTACTTCTACTATATAATGTTAACTCTTTAAATAGTCACATCTCTGATATAGACGTTATTATAAATAAGCACTACCCTGATATATGCATATTTACTGAAATTGGAAAAACTATACTGAAAAAGATCCCGCATTTTCCGGACTACAACATTATTTTTCAGGAAGGAACAAACTCCTTTGGAGGAGTTGCCATTTTAATACGTAAATCAATTCAATACAAAATGATATCAAAAGAACTTAACTTTATGTTGATAGAAATTGAAACGATACCAGAACCTACTCTAGTTGGTGCTGTGTATGTTCCTCCCGGATCGACTCCCCCATTTCAACTATTTACGAAAATTCGAAACTATCCATTTGTTATATTTGGAGATTTCAATGCTAAACATACTGATTGGGGATGCGAAGGAAATAATGTTAGTGGAAATCAGGTTACTTCATGGCTCGAGCAAACAGGAAATGAAATGATTGTACCTGAGAAACCTACCTCTCGTAGATCTAACTCGATAATTGATTTTGGTTTAACTCATGATGCCTCAGACTGGTATAGCGAAGTAATTGATGAGGGTACATCGGATCACTTTCCGATACTATTTTAATCTCCAATATGTGTTCCTCTTACAGCAAGTTTTAAAACGACCAACTGGAAAATATTTTCTTTCTTTCTTTCTTAACACTGTTTATGAATATTGGTTAACTCTAGTATATAACTATGATGAGCAATTCTTTTTTATTCACTTCTCTGAATTTTTAAAGAGTCTATGAGATAGATGTAGCTCTTATAAATCTGTCTCACAATATAGACCATCTTGGCCCCCATACCTTGTTTCTCTTGCTCGTGCATTAAATAGAAGAAGACGTAAATTCAGACGTAGTAAAAATGAAAAGAATCTCTATCTTTTTCTACAGATTAAAGCGATATTTAACGAAGAGCGTTTGAAGTTAACTCAACAGAAATATGAATCTAAAATGGAATGGATTTCGAAAGATCATAACATTTGGAAAATTGTTCGTCCTACCTTTCACTCCGTTGCCCCACCGCATTCCGTGGATTAACTGTTGATTCAAGGAAAGTAACGAATCCTAAAGAAATAGTTGATGTGCTAGCTAATCATTATGAGGAACATTTCTCTGAGGCGATCCCTGATGAGAACAACTTAACTCATCAAAAATATATATCCATTTATAAGGAAATTGATCTTCTCCCAAATATACCACCAGATACGATTAAAATAAGTGAAGTAATTAAAGAATGGAGTAAACTCTCATCGAAGAAATCTACTGACAGCGTCGACACATCGGATTTTCTTTTAAAGAAGCTACCTGAACAGTATTTGAACATATTGACAGTCTTATTCAATAAAAGCTCGGATAAAGAGGACTTCGTCTTGGCTGCAAAACATGCCAAAATTATATGTATTCCTAAAGAAGGTGTCTACCCTGCCCCTAATAGGCTAAGACCTATATCACTACTTACAAATATAGGAAAATGTTTTAAACGTATCATGCACAATCGTATTTTATTGTGGTGGAAAAATAATTATATATATACGGATGAACAATCGGGTTTCTCACCCGCTAGGAGACTGCAAACGAGAATAATTTTTATTATTGAGGAGTTAAGAATGACAGTGTCTGCGAATAATAGACCATCGTTAGTAATTTTTGTTGACTTTCTATCATCATTTGATCGTATGTGGACCCCTGCACTTATTGCTAATTTACATGAAATGAATATGCCATTACAGCTCTTAAAGTGGATTTCAAACTGGTTAAAAGATAGATCCTTTTGTATTCACTACGGTGAGGAAAGATCTCGCTCTGTCCAAATGAAAATAGGAGCCCCACAAGGCTCTGTTATCGCTGCTACCCTATTCAGACTACACATTCACTGTCTTCCATTGTACTTTAAAAATGTTGGACTACATCTATTTGCTGACGACTTAGCTCTCACCGTTCATGGATCACTTGAAAGGAAATTTTCGGACAATATCAATGAAATTGAAAATAGAGCAAACATAGTACTAAAGCAGCTTGAAAAATTCTCTGATGACCTAATTCTTTCAGTGAATGTATCCAAATCTAAAGCTTTACTCGTTCACAGTATAGTGTCTCCATCGTATCCGAAGATTTATTTTAAATCGCAGCCTATTGAGTATGTTAAGAAATTTAAATATCTAGGAGTATCTATCTCTGCGAAGTTAGGATGGGAGTCTTACATTAATGAAAGAATGAAAATCATCTGTAAAATATATAATGGTATGAGAATACTATTTAAAACGATTAAGATGAAAGATGTTAAGTTACGTAGAAGAATATTCCTTGCATATGCTCTCCCTCACTACTTATGGCTATTCTCCACATGGTTTTTCTTTACTGGAAGGCAAAGAGAACGTATTGAACAAATGTTCTGCAACGGACTTCGCATCGTATATAGTCTATATCAATGGGATGACATATCGGCCTTAATCCTTGCTAGAGATAAATCACTCTATGATTGTCTATTTATATATTGGCGTCGACTAGTGAATCATCTACTTACCTCGACTGAAGTTCTATCTTTTCAACAATCATGGAATGCGTATCTTATCATAACTTCTCCCGATAATAACTGGGTAATATCAATGGGATTTCGTAAAAACAGTTTTTCCCATATCGTCTAAAGGAACAGGTGAAACACTGTCTCGTTGATTGGATGGCATTGGATGTAATACATACTAAGCAACATGAATGCTTTAAGAAATCAACAAGCATGATAAACTCTTTCATATATAAATATATTCTGTTATCTTATGACAGCAGTTGAATTTTTATAACTTCTTGAACGGATCATAGAATGCAAACATAATAAAATAACCTAAGCCGATACTCTTCCAACATTCTATACCACTAATCAATCCTGATCTCTACAAATGAATTAATAGCATTCTCTTCAGGAACCCCTCAGTAATGACACAACTGTTGTAAATCCACCTGTCTTATTTTAACACGTTCACTTTCTTCTTCTTATTGTTGTTGCCTTTTTTTTATTCTTATGGTTACCTCTTTCCTCGAAGTGTATTACCCTGAATTGATCGAAGTGCGATACTTAATCTGATATGTTGTCTATCATTGTTTCTTATTTCTTCTTTTGGTTTCTTTTTATCATATATCTTGTGAACCACATATTCATGGCACAATAAAATAGATATTAAAAAAACAAATTAGCTCAAAATCGGTGTGCCATCCTAAAAACGAATGATCTACACGACGGGGGAAACCATATATTTCACACTTTTAATAGGAGGGTGGTTGCAGGAACTTTCCGGACAGTGTAATATCACAGATCCTGATTTTTCTAAATCGCTTTTAGATATCTCGGTGATGGTAAGATACCTTTACCGCCAATACATAAAATCCAATTTACAGCTGAAGTTCCTATTTCTTTAATGTCTAATGACATAGTTAGCGATGTTTTTGGTAATAATTTTACCTGCACTGATATTGAAAAATTTTTAAGACTTTCAATTCTCTACCCAAAAAACTAAAGTTGCCGATTAATCAATGAACTCGTTTTGATAAAGTTAAAAACTGTTGAGCAAAACAGTTTTTACGCGACTGACTCCTCGAAAAATAGTAGCGATATTCTCTCTAAATAAAAATCGTTTCCCAGAAAGCCAACCAGCAAAAGTTTGCGAGGGTTCCGAAACCCTTTTCTTATCCTCGGGAGCTCTTTCAAAGGTTTCCGAGATTTCTGAAACCCCTTTTTTACCATCAGAAACTCTTAAAAGGTTTCCGATAGTAACAAACTCGGAAACCGAAAGTGGTTTCCGAGCCCCGGATACCCTTCCAAGCGTTTCCGAACTTCGGAAACCTTTGAAAGAGTTCCCGAGGATAGGAGAAGGGTTTCGGAACCCTCGCAAACTTTTGCTGGTTGGCTTTCTGGGAAACGGTTTTTATTTAGAGGGTAGAGAATCATGATTTACAAGTCAATATTCCAATAGAGTTTCTAAATAATTTGAATCCGCCTGGATCACCATCATAAAAATTAAATTTAAAAATAGGCTAAACAGCATTACTTCTGAGAAATCTACTGGTAAACAAATAATTTTGCTACGGAACTAGAAAAATTGCTAGGACCTTTCATCAAGCCGTGCTCCGATTAGAAGCTATCACTGATGCATTTTCTCAAACTGTTCATTTTAATCCTTGAATTTTTTTGAATTCGGAGTATGGCTCAGCACTTCTATTAAATTTTGATCGAAAACAGTTTCCAGTTCATCTTGCATATGAAATGAGAGTAAATAAGTCGCAAGACCAAAACTTTGATAAATTTGACCTCTATCTTCCAGAATCCTCCTTTTCTCATGATCAGTTTTTCTACAGGATGTTCAAGAGTAGCGGGATCTAATTGCTTAAAAGTTAAAGTAAAAGATATTACTGGATACGACAAAACTTATATTAAAGAGAGATTAACAGATAATGTTGTTATCGAGAAATTTTTTCGTGATTCCCATAGGCTTATTTTTGTGAGTTTGTAGCTTTAGTCATTTATTTTTATTTTTAATAAACCAAAGGCCCATGTGAAAAAATTTGCTCATAAATCAAATTAAAAATTGCTTACAATGGCACTATTATAATCTTATTTTAATCAGTTTTCAGTTTTAAAAAGACAGATTTCATTTGATTTCGACCAATCTCAAATCTATTTTAATCGATAATTATAGTCACTGTAGGAAATTGATTAAGATACATTTTAAAAGAACCAAATGAATTCTGTCGTTTTAGGGTTGAAAAATCTGATTAAGATCAGATGATAATATTTCCATTTTAAGTAATTTTAAACTTGATTCATAATCGAATTACTTTTTATAAGGGATGCTAATTCAAACAGTTTATTAAATCAATCTTTGCTATAATCTTAAACTCTTACTGCTCACAGGGTCTCACGTACTTTTATATTATCTTAAGATTTTCACGATGTCGCGAAGAAGCCCTCGTCATTCAAAAATCTTGTGGTATCTGTAAAATAGATTCTCTGATTGTCAGCAATTTACATGGCTATATCCGTATATAAACAGGCTCTTCGTACTCTCTAGGAAACGTCCGTTTCCTTAAGAACCCAAAACAGTTCGGAAACCCTTTCTGAAACCTGGAAAGGTTTGCGAGAGGGTTTGCAAGATTTTCAAACGTTTTCAAACATACCCTATAGGTTTCTGAGACATCGGGAACGCTGGGGTTCCCTAAAATATCAAATTCAATGCCTTTGAGGTATTCTGGAATAGCTTTTTCTTAATGGCGGAGACCGAATACTGTCCTCAGAAACCGTTAGGGTACTATAGGAAACCAATATAATAGAAAAACTGAGCTGGTATCCGAAAGGATTTGGGAGAAAACCTTTCCGGTTTCCGAAGCCATTCAGCGGAAACCTTTTAGGTTTCTGAGCGTACTGAGTATCGAAAAAGTATACTAGAATGCCGAAATCGGTTTCCATGTGTTCTTGAATCTGTTAAAGGTTTTCACAGTTATAAAACACTTGAATGTTTCACAAAACAGCCCATAATTAGTGTTCAAAATATCTCAGAAGAACGTTTTAGGCGTTCAAATTCTCTTTCAAAATCTTCATTTTCGCCCATTTTTAGGTATCTTTAGTTCAATTGAAATTGCTTTTTAGTGTTTATAGCTAGCTTAATTACGGGCCACTCGGTTAATCCTCCCTTGTTCGAAACCTGAAAGGACCCTATACTTTTGAAATCATATTATTCAATCTTAAAAATCATAAGAAGTCTCAATTTTGGATTATTCATGATAAAACATAAATTAAGATTTTGGACGCATAAATATTCTTAGCGAAACACTTATGTGATTCTGTCTTTTATTGATTGAATTTCAAAACGACGGAAACTCTACACGGCCATAAGAGTCTTTAAGACTTATACTGGATTCGACTGAAGAAATTCTGCACTAGAGTTATGAATATCACTGTCGCATTCCTGCGAAATAAAACGACTGAAGCATACAGAAATCACATAAAAAATTCTTCCTTCGGCACACATCCTGAGATGCAATGTAAAGTAAGATGAATAAATAATACTGGTGAGTTCCATTTAACAAGCGGAAACCTGATGAATTATTCACAAACAGTAAAACCCACAAAATCAACTAAAATCCACCAAGCAATATACCTGATGATCACGAAAATACATCAAACGGTAGCTTTTTTTAGACCTTTCCATCTTGTGATCAAAATAATAACACCACTTCACGGAAGGAAATTCAAATCCGTTATTAATTTTTCGACCAGACCTTGCATTGGTCAGAAAGCGGGACAATCAGAAATTGATGTGCTGAAACGTAAGCTTTTTTATCTTAATATCTTTCTCAATTATAACGAAACTTTCCAATAGGTTATCTGGGCCCAGGAATTCGAATCCGTTATTAGTTTTTCGATCCACACTTCCATTGGTCAGAATGTCGAGCAATAGGAAATTCAAGTGCTAAGAACTAAGATTTTTTCTCTAAAAAATTTCCTCCACTTTCATTGAACTTTGCAATAGGTTATCGGGCTCAGGAATTCAAATCCATTATCGTTTTCTGGATTTGTACGTCAATTGGTCAGAAACGCAACTCTTTGAATGAGCGATTTTCCTGTGTTAAAATAAAAGTTGTTGGTATAGGGCTTCTGAAATCGATCGCTTGAGAATATACTATTATCTTATAAAGGTTTAGTATCCATTACTGCAGAATAGTGTAATAATGAAAATTTCGGCGGATGCAAATGATGTGCTTTTTTCTAAGTTATTATTGAATGAGGCGCTGAGTTAAAAGAATCCTTAAAAAGTGTTTTGTGTATGTGATATTCTGGGAGAATACGTGTTGCGTTTCATGATATGAATTATGGCATGGGTTATATCGATATCACTATTTGCCCTATGTACTCCTGTCTCATGAAGTCAAGGGCCATTTGAATCGAAGAGAAAATCGTTATTTTTTTAAATTTTGTTTCAGATTCTATTTATAATGAGCAATTAATAATGGTGAGTTCAATGTTGATACTCTAAAGCTAATCGACTCTTTAATTTGTTTTCAGATCCAACATCAGATCAAGAAATAATAATAGCGAGTTCGATTTTAAAACTTGAAAGCTTATTAACTGTTTATTTCTATTTAGATCCAATAGCAGATGAAGAAATAATATTGGTGAGTTCGATTTTGAAAGTTGAAAGCTTATGATCTGTTTCATTTCTATTTAGATTCAACATCTCAAGTCGGTGGTTTCATGAACCAGATGCTGCAGGAATTGGTAGAGAATATGTGGTAGAGTGACCGTACACAGTAGAAAAGCACGTGAAATCGGTGGCATTTTGTAAGTGGTACCCATGCTGATAACTTTGCCAGGTTTTTGTAGTGTTTTTTACCAACTTGCTCTGTTTTACGGCAAGAGTCGGTGGAAATCATTGGAGAAACTTATGTAAAGTTTCCCGGCGGAGTGGTGCTGCTAGGTTCCAGCGATTATTCAAGTGTTCCTGCAGGATACAGTTACTTTTTGCATCTTTATTGTCTGCCCTGGCAGGATCCGGCCTGCAGAACGATCGACCTTGTTTATAGCGATCCGGTGGTTCTCATTTGAGTTCGGGAACAATGCAACGTCGGAAACCTTTAATCCGTTTCTGAGGTTGGTATGCGAACGAAATTTTCATTTCCTTTTTTGGTTTTCCAAGTCTCAGAAACCCTCTGCGGGTTTTATGGGATACAATTTTTTTTTAGAGAGCAGATACGTATTTATTAAGTTGATAAATTGATGCGCGGCTATTTTGTGTGAGTCTTTTTTCTTACTTTCGTTAAATTTCTCTCTTTCTATGTATGTGAGTTAACTGTTTCCATATTTTAGTGCAATTGTCTTTTAATTTTTGTGTATAATGGTTGAAACTCGAGATTAAAATAAAATATTAACTAAATGAGGCAATTGTATTGATGTTTGAATTGAATTAATTTGTATTACAAGAATCATGCGAGGATGACAAAGAAACAAGAATCAGTCAAGAATTCAAGAACAAAAGAATCTTGCATGATAAGACATTTCTTGCTTCACCAGCCAAAGCTTGTATCAACACGAATCTTGTCAGAAGGTCAAAATCTGTTTTTTCAGACAAGAATCTTGTGTGATAATCAAGAATCTGGAAAGAACAAAGTCAAGATCGTCGGCTAGCGGTAACTTGTATATATACAGTACAAAAGTAAAAGAAAGTAAAAAAGTACCACCCCTACTCATAACCAAAACCTATCGAGTGTCCGTTCGCTTTAGATGCATTGGCTCTAATAAAAAGAATTTTCAAAAAAAAACAAGATCGAGAAATGATATTTCTGACTTGTTTTAAGAAATTTTCTTCATATTTGGCCTTTTTCTTAATTTTTATTGATGATCCAAAGTGTTGTTATTTTCCTTTTCGTACGATGTATATATAAAGCATGCTATTTTAGACATACATAAGGTAAATAAAATAATAACTAAAAGAATGTAGATTTATACAAACATAAATATAATAGATAACAATCATCCAGAACAAGATGAGCGAGTTCAAACAAAGACCACATAATTTTAGTTGTCTGTAGTGGAGCTTCTCAATTTTCCTTTTCGGTTCGGTTCGGTTTCAATTCTGAAAAACCCCAACTGAGCCCATCTCTGACTGGCAGTTGTATCTGTGAAATAAGAATTATTTTACTGTGGCATCTAATAAATTTGATCCTACGCCATGGTTTCATGTATCATCTCAATATATGCTTCCGTCTTCCGAAAGTATAGGCCAAATATGCTAACGGTTTCTCCGAAAAATCGTGAAAAGGGACACGCTTCTACTGACTATTGTCAAGATATGGCAATATTACTCAAAGCTCTTCAGTTTGAGGATCATCCAACATTACTTTGGAGTAACCCATGGGTTCAACAATATGGGATGACATGTACACATCATGCGTTCAGTCACGTCTTTGTCTTGAATAGCAAGTGCTAAACGTATTAATCCGGAAAGCATTAACATGTTTTGCAGTGTTTCCAACAGAGACCGAAATGAATAGAAAATTCTCGACTCGGTTCGATTCGATCTACTTTTTCAAAATCTTAATTCTATCCGATTCGACTCAACACGAGTCGAATCGAATCATCCTACAATTCGATTCGTTTATGGTCTCTGGTTTCCAATACCCATACCAGCTATGAGACATATGAAACCGGTCAGTACTAAAGCGTTTCACAGCATTCTAAGGACTAGGAATTTTATCCAAGGAAAGCAGCTTCATCAACAGGTTTATACAGAGTCGTGTGGCTCAGAACAACTAATCACTAATATCTCGCAAACCTGCGTATGGTTTATTATTTTTCGTTATATTCATTACATTAGTATTTAAGACAAACCCAGGTCACAGACGTACGACGGGAACCGGTCGGATCCCGTATTATTCCCACGAATTCCGGAAGCCGATTTTCGAAATCGGTTCTGGCTTCCGGATCCGGCTTACTTCCCACCAATTCCGGGCACAGGAGCGTATCCACGGATACGGTTCCCATTTCCTACACGGGATCCGTCAACGGAAAACCCCGTTTCCAAGCCCGGACTGCATACGGTCCAGATCCGACCGTTTCCGGACTGGATATCGATAAAGGGAAAAGCAATTTTCCTATCAGGAGAGAACACGGCTCAGAACTGACCGTTTCCGCTAAGCTCAAAAAAACTCATCTGGCCGTTTCCCAAACCGCGCTGAATACTCAGACTTGCTAAGCAAAGCTCTCCCTATTTCGAAGCCAGCTTTTACTTCTTTTTTAAAAAGCCTGAAACAACACCAGAAGATACCCTGGGAACGAAAAGCATTCTAGTAAAACATTGTACATTTCTCTCCAAAATTGTTTTTGTTCCAAAAATGGGAATTTTAAGTCCGAAGACCTAAAAATCAGATTTTTAGGCTTTGACAAATCGAAAACGATATGTGTAAGAACAGCACACATGTTAAACACCAGCGTTTTGAGAGTTTCCTGAGTCTTCAATCAAGGTAAATGGCGCATCTAAAGTCTTTAAATCACCTACGATTTCAAATTTTTATCAAAGAAATTGGGAATGCAAACTAATGCACTAATAACAATATCAGTTTAAGGAACACATCTTAAATTTTCATGTGAACCCATGAAAGTATGGTAAACTATCCATGTCATCGACATTGTCCATGAATTGAAGGATTTGGAAAAAAATCCCAAAAAAGACCTTAAAAGGTCATCTTTTGTAAAATGATGATTTGCGTATCTAGGAACGATGTAAATGAGAATTTAATATTCGATGTGATTGTTTTTCAAGCATAGGCCTGATTTCCGAAGCAGAAATAATCTGGTCGGAATACGGTCGATTCCGACTGTTTTTCAATGCTTCTTTATCGGATTATTGTATTTTCCGGCTGGATCCTGGTGGAACACGCCAGAGTTCCGGTAGGTTCTTGGCTGATCCGAGGTATTTCCATGAAATTTTCGGTTTTCGGGAGTCGCCGGAATATCCAGGTTCCGGGTACGGATCATTCCGGCCTGAATACTACTTCCATGTTCCGGTGGTTTTTCCGGCCGGAAATACACTGGAACCGTCAGGAATAAGCCGGAAAAAAATCCCGTTTCCTGCGGGTTCCGGCCGGATCCGGGCTCCGGAACGAACGACCTGGGAAGCTGTGTACTCTCTTTCTCTCATGGATCTCACTGAGGGCAGATGATTTTATTCTTTAACATGAAGTAGTGATCTCAAACTTATAGAGTCTAACATTCAATTATACATTTGGTTTCCAGCAAGAAACTTTTACACTGTTGCTCTTATTCAAACGCAAATTTTACTACTATACATATATTCAATTGTTGTAATTATATGTGGACTGATTAATTTGGCGACAAAGTTTTTGTGGTTTTGGTTACTTCTCATCTCTTCAGCACCTAAAATCTAATGATAGAGTTAGAGACAAGCGAGAAGCAGACACTGACTTTTAAATGTAGAACGCATGATAAAATTGTAATCGAATGAATATACATAAACAAATAAGGAGCAACTGACATTTACTGAATTAATGCGACCTATAATTGGCACACTGCGATGAATCAATCGGTTTAAGTTAACTAAATCATGTTTGCCAAAGACATGTTGGTAACAATCATTATCAATACTCGCAGCATCTTGACACTATAACTATATACATTCTAAACAGTTTCTCTTATATCTGAAAGCTTCCAAATAATTTACTCACGGCACTTCCGAGTATTTTCAATAATACCCAGTTTTTGATCTTGAAGTTGTTTTCGACCTTCACTTCTTGCTTGCTTGTTTTGAATGACTTTTTCTTTACCTTTACAGTATAGAAACACTGTTTGCTTAGTTACTGTCTGTCTTGCCTCTTTCTTTTCGTTTTTTATAATTCATTTCACAGTCATACTTTATGGAGAAGGACCGTACATAGTAACAGTAAAATATTCACAGGAGGAATGGATGTTGAGTAATGACGAAAAGTGAAAAAAAACCCACTTTTGTTGAATCCAACCAATGTCAATATGATTCGAGATGTCAAAGATTGTTCAAAGATTAACAGCAGCTGAAATATTTTCTATTGAGGGCACATTTACACGATATCTTGCAATATTGACTATGGACTGTAATGTTGATACTTAAAATATCTATGTTTAATATGCATGCCTATTATAAACCGAATTAAAAATATTCCTTTCAATATTTGAAAAAGTTAACATCAAAATGAAATCGTAAAAAACTAAAATGTCTTTTTTTCTGTATGTTTATTTTCGTTATTCTGCAACATTAAATACTAGTATACTATATTTTAGATTCAAATATACTGCTTCATTGATTTTCTATGAGCGATTGCAAAATATATGAAATTATGAAGCAAACTTTTAGTTGAAGTTTCACCATCTGTACGAAACAAAATATGAGAATAATGCTGAAGAAAAATATCTGATCCATCTAATATTTGAAGTCATGTGTGAACACTTTGATTTTTGATCGCATAACAAAACACAATAAATGTTCGAGGTCTTGCAAGTTTATTTCCTTTGAAAATGATGCAAAAAAGATGGATAATTTTAATAGATGGCAAACAATACAAATAAATGAGGATCTTTATAAAGTGAATATTTAAAATCCCTATTGAAAGCAAATAAAAGTCATTTTTATTCTCAATAAACTAAGATTTTAAAGTTAATAGATAATGTAACACAATTCTTCTATCACTAAAAGATTTCTTATAGTGATTTTTAAATTGGTAAATTACTTTTATTCGATACTCTAATATTGAATATGAGATTATTCGAAAATATTAAAAAGGAAACCTCGCATTTTGAGAGAATTTTTCAAACGAGCAAAATCCTATTGATGAGTTCGTTTTTCTATATTCTACGACATTGAAAGAAGAAACATAATACCTTGAAATATCTGTTATAGTACAAAGCAAAATAATAGTTGCACGATCAGTTTCAATCTGAATAAACAATCTCTTACGACTCTATAATTATGATGCCTTTAAATTTAAAGCCACTACTTATCACCATATGCTACTGCACAGTTCTGATCGAAATCATATTTTATGAGCCAGTCACTTTTTTATAAGAGTTTTTTTATGAAATTTAGAGACTGTCCCAATTCAAAAAATGAATTCAAGTAATGAGATACTAAGATTAGAGGAAAAATCATGTTTTCAAATATTTCATGCCGAGTCGCTATAGAAGATTTTTGAAAGTTCTTATTGTATTGTAGGATATGATTATTAAATTATAGGAAATGGAATCTTTCGAAGATTTTATATTACGAATTCATGTAAGACTTTTGGAGATGAAAGTTTCTCAACGATCTTATCTGGTATTGAAGGATCTTTCGTCTGACTTTATGATCTATAGTCAATCAGATAGTAGCATTTGTAAGATCAGGTGATATTGCACTAGCAAGGGAACACCCACAGGTGAAACTTCTCTTTCGACGTGATATTTGCCCCATATGCAGACCTTAGCAAGACTAGAAAAATCTCAAAAGAGGGTGGATGTGTGGTAGCTACCCAGATGAATGAATCCGATCGGATCCTACGATCCGATGAAATCTTATGGGAATCCGGGTTGTAGAAACAGTAATGGATCCGACGGAGGAAACCTATTTTCTTATTTGTGTACGAATTAGCATTTAATCCCAATAGTGGAGGCCTGTTTTATCATACGATGAAATCCAATCGGATTCCGATAGTAGGATTCGATCAAATCCAACACTAGGGATCCGAATCTCGGATCGCAACCAGGAATCCGATGGGATTTCGTCGGATAAGAGAAACACCGATAGAAACATGATCGGATCCGACAGGCATCCGATCGGATCCCATGGTCGGAATGATCCTCCTGGGTATTGGTGTGCCTGCGAGTTTGCGACTCTGATCATTGGCAATCGATGGTGTGGGTGCGAATGCGTCTGTATATCAATGGAAGACCTTGACGATCATACTAGCATACACACTCTTTATCAATGGCGAAATTAGATGAGTAGGTGAAGAAAAGTTCCACCTTCGACTACTTTCGCGAGTGCGGACTGTTTTATCAAAACATGTTATTAAGATTTGTTTTTTAGAACTTGAGCAGTTGATTAAAAAATTTATAATTTTATCATCGATTTCTTTTAACGCTATGTATAATTAGGTATTTTATAGTATAAGATTTTTTATGAATCGTGCATGATCAGTTTCCATATGATAAAGATTTTTCCGAATTTTCGTGTATTTAGATTAAAAATACCATACCAATCTAGACTATTTCGATGAGAAAATCTCAATAATGATACCTAATATTAGTATAATCAAATAAAGATAACCCTTTCATAAAATTCTTTTTATCTTCAATAAATGCACTTTATATTCCATTATCTCGCTGAATTCTCTCATCCAAATAATTTAATACAAGGACAATGTTTGGTTAAAATCGGTAAAGATTTGATTTGGTCTTTGATCACCAATATGTTTGAATAACGCACTTAATTTCAGTTTAATGAAGATAAATATTTGATCGATTTTAAGAATAAATTACGATCGATTGATTAAGTAAGCTAGATTTCATTTGAATTCATGTATGCATATTAATTTCATTTCAGTAGCTGATCGAACAGAAAAACATCCATGAAAAAAATTCATTCCTATGAGCACTCTCACCATGAGTATGAGTAGTGACTCGTATCTATTGGATGTTACCGACAGATCATTTATCTGTACATAAAATTTATTTCAAAACAGGTTTCATCCTTTCGAATAGGCGTGACAATGAAATGTCTTGCAAAGCGCTTGTAAAATTTTATTATCAAGTTTCAATGAATATGTAAAATAATCGTTTTCTCAAATAATTGCACAAAGAAAAACGTAAACTTTTGATCTATATGTCGAGAAAAGAAAATAATTGTGTCGGGATGCAGCACAACTGGAAAATCGAAATAGTGATACAATGTACGAAAAAGATACGAGCCATCGCCACTTTTCATTGCTATCTTTCACAGCTACATGTATCAAGAAATGACAATCATTTAACGTGTGTTCGTTGCACTCATAGAAAACTTGGTTGGATTTTCAAAACGCTTTCAATTTGTCTTGCATATCTCTTGGTATTATAGGAAAAGCTATCTTATTCACATGGTTTTGAGTACTAGTGCGTATAAATTCTGTGCTTCAAAGTACCAAAGAATTTGATTTTTCACCGGCATTACCGAAAAATGTTTCACACACTCTGAATGCCAATCAAATGTTGAAACCGAACGGATTCATACTCACATCAAATTTATAGTTCTTAAACAAAAAAAGAATATAAGATTTATGATTCTCGGTAGCTGCTGAAAATATTAATTCTTTTTTTGTAAAGATTATTGTAATCGGTGATCTAATTAGGACCAATCATTCTAATCTTCATTTATATGATTACTTGAACGAGAAAATGAATCTCATCTTTTACGCTCGTTCGCCTAGCTCTTTCCTATACAATTTATGAATTTTCTTTCAACAGAGGTCATTCATGTACGATAGTAGTTTTTGTTTCTGCTACATCTGTTTTTTTCGGTTAAGTACCAATAATAAAATTTCTTGTTGTTGATTTGTTTTTTTTTCTGTTAGTAAAAACTTAGTAAAATGTACTTTGGTACATGCATACATCTCTATCTATCTAGATATGAATGGTTTCCATTGGGTGATTAAATCATAAAACCAACTCGCTTGTGTTAATTTGAAGTTTGTCTGTTGTCGTTTTTTTCTAGATAAAACTCATCTTTCGCTTGGAAAACAAATCATGAATCTCAAAGAAAAATCCTTTTCCCTCAAACATAGTCATCGCATATCCTACATAGACATGCAAAATCTGCCGTAAATTTAAAACTTATTCTCTCGTGAAGATTATCTTTCTACTTGCAAACGAGTCTCCCTAACTTCTTGAAACGAATCTCGAGGAATTGTAATTTCAAAATTTCTCATTACCAGTCTAATGAACTCGGAGAATTGCGTAAATACCGTCATTGTGTACACATTTTCTTCTTGTGAAATTTCTTTTAGTCATCGTTTAGATTTCTCTTCTATTCGACTCTTAGAGAAATAAAAACTGAATTAAAGAAATGCATCGTCGTCCTGACAGACAAGATCGTGAACAAGAATCTTTGACACGTATTGCCATAGTAAACAATGATCGATGTAAACCTAAAAAATGTAATCAAGAATGTAAACGATCATGGTCTGTTGTTTGAATATTATTCTTTCATGTTGAATCGAATTCTTCTTTGTTTTATTATACGTACAGCCCAGTTAATAAAACAGGAAAATTATGTATTGAAGTAACACCTGAATCAAAAATTTCTCATATATCAGAAGAATTATGTATTGGTTGTGGTATCTGTGTGAAGAAATGTCCATTCGACGCTATAACTATTATAAATTTACCAAGTAATCTTGATAAAGAAACAACGCATCGTTACGGACCGAATTCATTCAAATTGCATCGTTTACCAACACCACGACCAGGACAAGTTTTAGGTCTTGTCGGTTCAAATGGTACAGGTAAAACAACAGCATTACGAGTGTTAGCTGGAAAATTAAAACCCAATTTGGGCAAGTTCTCGGTATTGAAACAACAGCAAGACGGAATTTTAGTTTAATTTTTCAAATTTCTATTTGATCTAGACACCACCAGATTGGCAAGACATATTGAAATATTTTCGTGGTAGTGAATTGCAAAATTATTTTACGAAAATTCTCGAAGAAAATCTTAAAGCTATACTCAAACCACAATACGTTGATCAAATTCCACGAGCTGCACAAGTAAAAACTAAATTTTATAATATCGATTTTACTTGTTCTTAATCTTTTATCGTTCTTCTTAGGGTCTTGTACGTGATCTATTAGATAAAAAGGACGAATTGGGTAATCAAGATCGTGTAACTGAATCATTCGATTTATCCAACGTTAGAGATCGACAAATAGCTGATTTATCAGGTGGAGAATTACAAAGATTTGCATGTGCCCTGGTTTGTGTACAAAAAGGAGATATATTTATGTTCGATGAACCGTCAAGTTATCTTGATGTTAAACAACGTTTAAAAGCTGCTCTGGCTATTCGGGATGTTATTCGAGAAAATCGGTATTTATTCATTTCGATTTTCTTATTCGTAAAGCATGAAGGACACATAGTAGATGTTAGTCGATATCTTTTTATTAATGATTGATAATAGAACGAGAAAAATCAAGATCGATCAGAAATATTCTTCAGAGGATGTTATTGATGAGAAAGACAATTTTGATTTCTGCTAAAATCAGCTAGTTATCGAGAATGGTGACTAACAGAGTCGTCAAAGTGATTCCTTCCTGTTAAAATCACAATCATCTACTTTAGAACTTTATAGCAGTCAAATCAGATCATAGGAACAAAATTCTATCATTACAGTTCATTGTAGGTGCATAGCAAAGATTTTAAAGAACTATAATAACAAAATAGTCGTGCTTACTTTCAAAAGAGTATTATCTGTTCGTTCCTTGATTAAATTTAATAAGTAACGTTTAAAAATAGACGGCTAGATGTTATCTTACTACATGTAAATAACCGGTGCCTCATAATAAATCGCCGGTTTTTGTATTTCTTATACTGATATATAAATATGTTGTATTAGAAAACAGAATAGACCACAAGATGCAGCGCGAAACGCTCTACAACTTACATAGTAAATCATACTTTAATACTGCCCTTTTTTATTTCGAAACCAGCGAAATTCTGTACGACCAATTTCCGATACTGTGACGAGCGGTCACACAGAATGCGACTTTTCTATAAAGAAAAAGTACAGAAGTTAAATAAGTTTCATGTTGCTTCTTTAGTATATTCTGCTTTTTCTAAGAAAACGTATTAGGCGATAATAAAATAGAATTAGAATAACAAGAAATTCCTCTTTCGTTTAGAATAAAATAATGTTTGCATACCTTCGTAAATCGATTGCACAGAGTTTCACTTATTTTGACAACAACATGTTCGCTGCTCTTTGTAATTTGTACAGCTTTTCAGGCTGCAATTTGCGTTATAGTTTGTTACACAATAAATAGACGAAACAAATGAGAAGGAATGACTTTATCCGACCGGTAGAAACTGATCGTAGGGAATTTAGTCTGTTTTGAAAATAAAAAGTTCACAATTAAAATAAGTTTTACTTTCTAGCTTGTAGAACTTGTTAAGCTGTAACTTAAAATGAATCTTTTTTAAAGACAATATTTTAGGCGATAAAACGGCGAAGTAGGAGAAAAGAGAATGATGTTTCCGCAGCATCAGAAATTGGGTGTACAGAATTTCGATTGTTTTGAAAACGAAAAAGGCAGAATTTAAATAAGTTTTACCACACAGGTTGTAGAGCTTATCGCGCTGCATCTTGGGGTATATTCTGTTTTTTCTTATATCAGAATAAGAAATACAAAAACCGGCATTTATTATGGCGCACCCGTATTGTAAAACCGAGAAAATGCAATTAATGATTGGATTTATAAAATAGTTGTCACGAATGATAAAAGCTAATATAAATGTTTAGGTTTCAACAGATAATTGAAATCTTTTATGAAAAATATCGTAAGATAAACCTCAATTTTGTACTTCAACTAAATTGTTCGTTTTCGAACCCATGACATTTGGTAGTATTATGTCGAATTAATAGACTCAATAAGTGAAACAGTCCATTACATTTTTGAATAGTAGATAGATTACCATGAAGATTTGTCGAATTCATAGGCACGACTGTTCGTAGACCAAATAACTCTTAGTATATTTAAGTAGATCAAATGAATAATTGACAAGTTTCAGTGAGTATGAATGTAGCTGCTGGTGAAAAGTAGTTGAATGTCAATACCTGCATAAATGTATTGCAGCTTTGAGTCAATTCAATCAGTTTTAGAAGATTATGATCATAAATTGGTTGTACAATTGATATGCATACAGATGATAGTTATTTTGTTTGTGTCGTTTCTTTCTAATAAATTCATTTGATCTCTTACTTGCTCGCAATTCTGATTCTTTCTTTTCTTTTCTTTTTTTTTTATAAAGATACATCATTGTCGTTGAACATGATCTTTCGGTACTCGATTATCTATCCGATTTTATTTGTGTACTATATGGTTCACCAGGCCATTATGGTGTTGTTACAATGCCTTTTTCTGTTCGTGAAGGTTAATTCAAAATACAAATGGTTTTTATTTCGAGTTAAGATTTGATGTTATTTTTTTTTTCTTGCACATAGGAATTAATATATTTTTGGAAGGCTTTATTCGAACGGAAAATTTACGTTTTCGCGATGTGGCATTAACATTTAAAGTTGTTGAAACAGCATCTGAAGAAGAAGTTAAACGATTATCAACACATTACTATCCGGCTATGAAGAAAAGCTTAGGTTCCTTTGATTTAGCTGTCGATGCTGGTTCATTTACAGAATCGGAAATTATTGTTTTACTTGGAGAAAACGGAACTGGTAAATGCATTTCACAATAAAACATACGATGATAATTAATTTAAATTTCATGTTCTTCATACCTATTTCTAGGTAAAACAACTTTGATTCGAATATTAGCTGGAAATTTAGCACCCGACGGCGGTGGTACGTAGACTTAAATTCGTCATATTCAACATTCAAACTCAATGTTTACTTTCTTTTTAAATATTTAGTCGAAATACCTCAATTAAATATTTCCTACAAACCACAAAAGATTAGTCCGAAATTCTCTGGTAAAGTTCGTGATCTACTATATTCGAAGATTCGTGATGCTATGATTCATCCACAATTTCAAACGGATGTTTCACGACCACTTCAAATTGATAATATTATTGATCAAGAAGTAGATTCGAAAACATTTCATTTGTTTTTCCTAAGGATTTCTTTTCTAGGTTCAAGAACTATCTGGTGGTGAATTACAACGTGTTGCATTATGTTTATGTTTGGGAAAACCAGCGGATGTTTATTTAATTGATGAACCATCGGCTTATCTCGATTCCGAACAACGTTTACATGCTGCACGTGTCATTAAACGGTAAAGGAAAATAAATATAGGATAGATCAATTGAAACTGAAAAAAATGAAATATTTCTAGATTTATTCTTCATTGCAAGAAAACAGGTTTTGTTGTCGAACATGATTTTATCATGGCAACCTATTTGGCCGATCGTGTTATTGTCTTTGATGGACAACCATCTGTCAATGCTCATGCATCTGAGTATGATAGTTTTGTTGCTTTTTGTTTTCTCTGAGAAATATAAATCCTATATTTTCTTTAGACCACAAGCACTTGTGCCTGGTATGAATTCGTTTTTAAAACAACTTGAAATAACATTTCGTCGCGATCCAGAAAATGCTCGACCACGTATTAATAAAAAAGAATCTGTTAAAGTAACAACATTGTCAACTAGTTATTTATTTTTCAACACTTGTATTTCTATTAGGATATGGAACAAAAAGCAGCTGGCAATTACTTTTTTCTTGAATGATCATCAACGATATCACATTATTTCAATCATAATTGCCGTCGTTATGATAATCAATTCAATTATTTAATCAAATAGATTTCATGACGAAAACAAAAATAACTAGAAAAAAAAAAGGGCAAATGAAGTCGATTTCATTTTTTTTTTGTTTGTTTGTTATTGTTATTTTTATTGTTGAAGGAAAGATAAAAAATACGACGAGGTAACAAATAGTTTTAACAGTGAATTCATTGTTACCCTATGAAAAATAAGAAGAAAAATAAATACATTACCAAATCAAAATATAATGACAGCAACGAAAATCATGGGTCTCAAACTAATACTTCTCTTGCCATCAATTACTCTCATCGATAGAGCCTTGCATTCAATTCAAACAGGTTTTTAGGAAAAGAATCGAGTGCATTGAGCACATCAACAAATTGCACATGTGATGAAGAAAAAATTTCATGTCAAGCTATTGATTTTTTCTTAGTATCTTGGCATGGTTTGTCTTAGGAACAACAGGAGAAGAAATCTGATGTCGGATTCCGCCTAACGGGTGTTTCAGGTGAAATGAGTCTGTCAGTATTCTGCAAATATCTCTCTCAAGCTTTGACATATTTTACTTGATTTTGTTTCCGAAAGGTAGCCCGTACAGTTCTCTACGAAACCTGATTGAAAGAGCTCTTCCAATGAATAACTATGGAATTATATTCGGTCAACATTACAATGCTCCAAATTGACCGACTTTCAAAGCATTGCTCTTCATGTTAACAATTTTGTGCCGATCTTGTCATCACTTATAAAAAGACTGAAATGAGCCATTTTGTAAGACATGACAAGTCTCGTTGATTGGGCAAATACATTTTTGATATACTATAAAATTCTGCTGAGCAGAACCTTTTTCTTTATTCGCGTTCTGACAAGCTCCCATTATGGTTCATCGTAATTTTAATACTATTATACTAAATGAAAAATGATTATACAGTCAGATTTATTACAAAATTGAAGAAAAATATTGTAAACTGTTTTTCCTACAACACTTGAAGTGTATAACGCTAAAATTCGATCGTTTCAACTCATTTTTTAAAACACATGGTCATTAGAACGTCACAATTGTCTACGAATATATTTTTTGAGTACATCTGAAAACATAGGAAACATGCATCATAGTAGGATCTCATAGCTTTTTTGTTCGAAGAAGTGATATAATTAGTTTTACAAAAAGGCGCATTTGAAAGTTGGCCAATTTAGAGCATTGTAGTGTTGACCGAATATAATTCCATAGTTATTCGTTGGAAGACATCTTTTAATCAGGTTTCGTAGAGAACTGTACGGGCTAATTTTTGGAAATAAAATCAAGTATATATGTTAAAACTTGAGAGAGATATTTGCACAATACTGAGAGGTTCATTTCATCTGAAGCACCCGTTATATTACCTATAGTTTCAAAGAATCCTGTCATTTTTCCTATTTTATATGAAAACAAAAACAAACTAGAAAAATCATTTGTAATCTTTATTCTTCAATCTAAGTGATTCAATATGCTTAGTGATCGTTCTAGTTTCTTTCAATGCTCTACAGTACCATCCATATTAAATACACTCTTTAATTCTCTTTCTTTTACCGATTAGACTAAACGAAAAGTAACCAACTATTATAAGGAGTAAATATTGATTCAAAGACAATGCTAAGTATAAATGTTTGTATACATTGATGAAAAATATACAAATGGTCTATACACCGCATATGTTAGTTTCTACATTAGGAAAAGAAATCAGTTTCTTAAATTGTTGTAGATATATGAAGAAACAATAAATAGAAAAATAGCGTCTTTCTTTCTAGAAGTGAAAGGTGAAAAAAGGACGGATGTGCATAAAATGTCAAATCGGTCCATCGATATTTTTCCTCTTTTTAATTTTATATCAGTGAAACAACATTCAATTTTAATTGAACCTTCGATGGTATTCGAACCAAATCTTTGTAGTGACAGAAAGACAGGATATAAACATCTGTAAAAAAAAATGTTTAGTTTGCATTTTAATTCGATTCAGGAAAATTGTGTTTTTGATTAGAAGTAACTCATTCAAAGTAATCGTATATATTTATCTTTTTTTCCAAATAACGTAATTCGAGGCAAGGATGAAATTCTCAAATGGATAGTAGTCAAAAAGACAAAAGCATCATTTCGAATGCACTGCTATGTTGAAGCCTGCACGATAACTATTTCTCTGACAGCCAACTAGTACGACAGTGTGCGACATCTGTATATTTCGATTATGTTAAGTTGGTTTGTTTCCAGTGCATAATAAACTCCGGATTCGATTCGATTGATATTTGAAGACAAAACTTTTTTTCTCATGTCTCATCAAATCATTAAAGTGCATCTCAACACTTGTTTATTTCGTCGTTATCGACTATTAAATTGTATAAGAACAATTTTTAAGTTTTCTTCTCATTAAATAGTTAAAAAGATCATAGGTTAAAGTCATTACATCATTTTAGATTCTAATGAATATCTGATCCGTCAATGTATGAATCTATATCATTGATTAATTATAATTGAATATCATTTTCAGAAATCATACACATGGTATGTTGAAAGAATATGTTACTTCCATGAATAATATTTTTGTAATTTCAAAGGCCAAACATATCATTCAAATAGCTATATTAGGATTTCAAGTTGTCGGTCGAGCTTTTACTCGTGCCCTTCGTCAAGAACTTCAATGTAAGCTGACGAATGAATTTCATTTGCTCGTACTTTCGTTTGTATTTAGATGCAAAAACTGCTCAACAAAGCGGTAAAACAACAACTAAAACTGTTCAAGCTGATCGTGTCACTGGTATAAGTCTTCAAGTATGCAATCGTCGAATAAAAAGAATTTAAAGTCTTATGTATTGTCTTTTTTTAAGGAAGCGAAGCAAATTCTGAATATCAATGATGATGATTTACATGATATTGAAAAAGTAAAAACACAGTACGAGCATTTATTTAGTCTCAATGATAAAACAAAGGGTGGTTCATTTTATTTGCAATCGAAAGTTTATCGAGCTAAAGAACGTTTGGATCAAGAAATGAAAGTATCATCATCGACGGAGAATACTAATCGAAATAAACAAAAAGAAGATCCCAGTGATTCAACGCCGAGTTAGTTCCTTCATTTTTCATGTTTTTGTATCCCGTATTTGTTTTCTTTCCTATACAAAATAAATACATAGATCACTGTGGAAAATGATCTCGAATAAATGTTACCATTTCAATTGAAATTAACAACTAACAATCATTAATCAAGAACAATAGTTGAGAATTGTCAGCAGATAATAAACAGTCTATTAATAAGTGGACCATTGTTTTAGGCAGAAGAATGTCAAAGTTGTAAAACTTCTGGATGTTTCTTCGTACAAAATTCTCTATTCATAACCACAATTATTTTCTCTTTTCAATAAACTTGTTTTGTCTAAAGCTGCATATTAGTAGAATATCGGGAAACTTTGTTCAACGGATGTTAAATTCTAAAGTCTCGAATCGATACAGCCGAAGTACTCGTTTAAAATACATTGAGATCAGCTGTAGTAGAATACTCAACAAAATTCATTAAACCGTCGTTAATTTCATGAAAACGATGTACACAGAGATTCTTCAAAAAACAAGACAAAAGATATTGTACCCCTTTAAAAAAACCGTATTTTCGTATCTAGATGGCAAATTGTCGAACCCGACATCGCACAGATCACATTACTAAAGCTATTGGACAAATATTGAATCTTACGTATCTATGTTTTTTGATAAAATGGTACTGCGAAAAAAACTTTAGATATAAATCTTTTGTTATTTTGTCTTACGAATCGATAGAACTTCTTTTTAGTCTACACCCATGAACTGACATACTTACAAGTTTTATATTGATACATGAAATGAATCTGTTCAGCGGTGAGATATTCTTTTAAGTGATAGCAAATAATTATCGTTAATATGAATATAGTTCTCTCAAGGTGCATCATTAAGAGATAGAAAAATTAGTACGGATTCAATTTAGGGGTATAATTATCGACTCTTGTCGATGCTGTTCGTCACGAAACGATTCTAGATACAACTATTATGAAAAATGTTTATCAATGAGACTTCTGATATTGACCAGACGAAGGCACAAAAATAGTTGACATTAAATTAATCGTTGTGTTACATATTGACCAAAAACTATGATCACTTTTCCCAATCAACGATCAGAAAGAATCCGAGTAAACTCTACATGGACATTCATAATTGCCGTGTGATGCAATTGATCGAACAAATCTATTCAATACTATTGAATGAAACTATGATTCTTTTTTTCTTCTATTTTAGCTGCCTGTAAGTCAGATGATGCTAACAATTCTATTTAATGATGACTGATGCAAGAATCATTGGAAATGCATGACATAGACAAAGTAATAGGTCACATTGGCTTGTCCCCAGAAGAAATTCAGGGATGCAACAAGAGGTTATCGTTTCCTTTTCTATTCTGATAGATAATATAGAAACTCTGATGTATAGTGATAGAAATATATGTTTTATTCTTAACTGTTTAGTTCTGTTTTTGTTATATATATATATAGTTGTATCTGACATCCGTCTTTATTATAAAGAAGCTGATGGTCGATTAATTACTATCATATGATGAGACAAACGTAAAGATCATTCTTCGTTTTCTATCATGGATAGAACCTATTATACTCCTCTTCTGTTATATGTTCCGTTTGGTCTTTGACAATTCTATGATTAGCTTCTAATTTATCTTCTAAAGGTTTGAAATAAGTAAATTTTCTAATTAATTTTCATGAGAAAGCCAGAAACTCTATTAGAAAAAGAAAAAAAAATGTCATAGATGACAATTATTGTGAATAGATATAAAATACTCGTTGTTCGACTTTGCCAATTATATTCATAGAGATTTCAATTGATCAAATGTTTATCTTGACTTCAGGTTGAACATAGGTTATAAAATAAAATGATTCAAAAATAGACCAATGAATATCTATTAGAATTATATGACTTTATTTGTATTGCCGTTTCATTTTCTTTCCAATATCCATACTTTAATTTTTCTCAAATTAATATTCTAATACTTGATAATAACAGTAATTCTAGAAGATGTTGTTACTATCGTGTATGTCTATAAATATCTCATGCCGAAGATGTTTTTAAATAGATTTCATTGTTGTATGAAAAATTTAAATTGAAATCAAACGTATTGAAGAATTCACTTACTTAGTTTTAGTACAAATAGTATTTTGTACTCGAACAGTATGTCATGATCATGTAAGTGATAGCGACCTATTCAGGGAAAGAAAAATAAGTAGGCGCAAGGTTATCATGCGTTCATTTCAAACTGTAACACTCGAAGTCGTTGTTGAGAGTGTGGGTGTAAAATGAAGTTCTTCTACATTCTCATACAATAGAGACTACTCCACAAGTTTCATACAATAAAAATCATGATAAACTTAGTTCTAAATTTGTTTGTCATGATCATGATACTATGACATCACTTGGTAAACGCTGACATATTCTAGAATCATAGGATTGTCATCGTTCGACTGTTAGTATAAATAGAGAGAAAAATGAGTTCATTACTTTTCCTATTAACATCACTATTTCTTCATCGAAACAATCAAAACTGAAGTTAAACAAAAAATCTAACACATGATTGTAATTTTTTTTTTTATTGTTCACATTGTTTTTCTTCTGAAAAAAAAAACATACAAGATCTATTTTATCGGTGAGTTTTTACGAAAATTAGACCGAGATCTTTGTACTTCAACTTACACATGTAGTTGAAGAAATTTTTTATAGATACAGATGATAAAATATGTTTGCGAGAAGAAATCGACGGAGAATATATTTATCTCTAAAATAAAACTCGTTGTCATCATTTGCGTCATTAATTAAAAAGAAAGATTCTTTAGCTTCAAAATATTATCTTTTGAGCATTTTTGATGAATCATCTAATCTTGAAGAAACCGCAGAATCTATGATTCTTTGCTTGATGAAATTTAAATCGACTGCGTCAATTCGATCAATTGAAATTCGAATTCAATGCGATTCATAAAGTGTAAATATGTATTTTTTTTTCTTCTCCTAACATTGAATTCGTGAAGTTTTGTATATTTAGTAAACCCCGAGTCGAGATCATTCATTGACAGTTGAATAATTTACTATGTAGTCTGTAGTAAATCGTAATTGGATCTCTGTTCTTAAAGTACATAACATGCAGAAATCTCATTTAGTAAAGGATATAGAAATACTAATTGAAATCCTTCGTTTACATTGAACACTAGATGAACTAAACATTGTTTAGATTCATCAAAGTGTAATAATGCTTTTTGCTTGTATGGTCTGTTGTTATACAAACTCCATATGGAATAGGTGATGTAACATATTCAAACTCATCGTCAATTTCTTCAATATTCGCGATATAGAAGTTAGAAACGATTTTTCTAATTCGAATTTAAACTGCTATTTTTGAATTTGACTCGAACAAGTTCAATTATATATGATTTTAATAACAGAATAAAAAAAAGCTAAGTTAATCGAGTTTTATTCTTTATTTTCTCACTTCATTTATTTTCCATTTAGTTTTCTTTTTCAAGAACTGACTTTAGCTAAACGATGGACTTTGAAAGTGCAAATTTTTTCTTCTATGTACTTATTGATCCAGAAAACAAAATTACGAATCGATTTCAAGAATACAATATCCTTTCTCGTAATCGTACGTTGAAAAATTGAATGAGACAATTCATTGATTTTTGCAAATTAATCGATCATGTTCATATTGTTTGTTTTTTTGCTCTCGTAAATTTTCCTTGAGCAATATCTCTCAAGGCGAGGCGCTTCTATAACAAGAATAAATTGAGCTGTGTGTGTGTGTGTTTTGTTTTTTGACTCCTGAGGTCCGCGCATTCGTGTTTATGGGTAGAGTAAACAATGTCTTACAAAATTTGAAGACTTTCAGTACTTGCCCCGACATTTCTTGACCAAGAGACAATACAAAACAACATGTTTCATTTCGTTTCTTTTGTTTTCTATGCAGATAAATTCCTAATATTGAGCACACTTCTAGTTAAATCACTGTTTTTGTGTGTGTGTGTGAAAGACAAATCCACGCCTACAATCTTCAGCTGTAATATCAGTGTAAATCTTACGATGGATTAACAATATCAGAAAGTTGATATATACGTAGTTGATACTAATGAAAATGAATTTCAAGACTTCTTTTCAAATGACATGGAATACAATGAAAAATAATGTCATAGAAAAGTACACAGGGACCACAGAGTTCGACTTGTTGTTATTTGATCTGTCCGATTTTATGAGCAATTGGATATGATAGAAAAGAGAAAGGACAACTGATATGCTTCTATACGAAAGATTTCAAACAGTTAATCTTATATGTTTAGATCTTAATTGGTTGCCGATAATCGCTTTCGACTTTAGCGAATATTCGTTACTATACATAGTTCTAGAAGCTTTTTACACTGTGAATACTTGCAGCAATCGAGTATTGTTCTTCTCTCTCTTTCTAGACAATCACAAAAAGTTGGCATTGTTAAGTATAAACCGAAAATTCCGGAGTCGATCATTGTTTTCCGGTGAAGAAAAGAAACGGAAACTCAGCAGTTTATTTTCTTTTCTATCAATCAAAATTCACTGACTTATGATGATTGAAAATTTTTTCGTTTCAAAATAAATTCGCTCATATTCTATTGATTCGAATTTGTTTAATTTTTCAATTAAAACTATCAAAATGACTTTCTCTTCTTCTTTTTTTTTTATTGTTTCTAAACTCCTCTATCCTTATTTACAGAACTTATCTAAAAGTGGTTTCTTGTTAGATAGTAGTCATACTGAATATTCAAACATCTGATTTATATTAATGAAAAATTGTCTCTATCCTACGGTTATCTAACGCTAGTATAGTGACTCGTTTTTGTAACGACGGATGAGCCAGAACAATGAAGAAAATCGTTCAATTTCGCTTGGGAACAACAACAAGTTTTGCAAGACTGACAACGTCACCATATTCATTCCCACTATGCTCGTGACACCTCCGTATATTAATATTTGTTCTTGCATAGTAATAGATCACTCAATACTAGTCGAATCATGATTAATGGTTAGCGAAGAAAAAAAAAAGAGACACGATCACTATCAAAAATCATTAAGTGTCTATTTCCTTTTTTTTTTTCCTTTTACTAATATTCATAATATTACACTCTAATTTGAATTGATGATACTATGTCTATCTTCTTCTTCAATAAGGTGCAATATTCGTCGATATTCTACGAATAAAAACTATTTCCAAATTAATTATTAAAACGTCTATTATTATTTAATACGTATCTTACAATGATCGAATTTATTAACAAATACTTTTTCTTTTGTTTTTCTTCTTCTTCACATTATTCTGTATGTAAGCATTGCAGTTGAATAGCTAACATGAATGATCTATATGATATTCGAAATTCGAAATGATTCTAATAATGTTTAGTCAGATGAATAGTAATATTGTAGTTTTGAAAGAAACTCATGTATAATCGTCTTGTTACAAAGAATTTTTAGTTTTCTTTTTTCTTCATTTATTTGAATGGTAAATTTTTCGTCATTTGATTTTTCTTTTCCATTTCTAGATTATTTTATCTTAACAGTCATTTGATCAATAAGGTAAAAATTTTACAATAGGGTACTACTCCGTATAATTACAGTGAATTATTGAGTCTACGGGTATAATTTTACTTGAGAAATTATGTCATATATTTTTGTAGTGGAATATTTGTCCAATGAAATTAAATTATATTAATCCCGAAGTATTTACATAAAAGAGATGAAGATGATGATGATGATTATCGTTGTCGTTCTTACTTTGCTTTCATTTTCTTTTTTTTTTTCATGCATACCTTCATCAACATGTTTGCTCTCTCTCTCTCTCCCTCTCCGTCCCTGTGTTCTCTCTCTCTGCTTTGCTCTCCCTCGGTGTCTCTCAGGAAAAAAGAAGAGTGTAATTTGATTTCGTTTGTGTGTATACGAGGCAAAGAAAGCACACCACAGCATGCACACCTGTATGATGGGGAAAAAGTAGTGCGAGGAAAAAAGAAAAAAAACGGACCCGATATGATATGTCTTCGTTGGTTTTTCTTTCTAATTATGTTACATCGATGTTAATCTTTTTCTTTTTAAAGTTCGAGATTTTTTATTTTTGTTTCTACGTAATAAGTAATCTATCATCGTTTCTTTTAGTGAGATCTGTCAATTCAATGTTTCAAGGCCAAGAAGACAAAAGCGGGTGTCAACATACTCCACTTCATCGTCTATTTCTTTCTGACGCGTGCTTTACAACTGCTGATGTTTGTTGAAAGGTGTCACATAGTAGTCTGTTACCAGAAAGAGAAAAGAACAATAGGAGAGGGAGAGAGACAGAGAGCGAGAATGAAAGAGTCTCGATTTCTCCTGTCGTTGTTTCATTCCATTAACGACCTATCATCAACGACAGAGCTACTCTTACTACGACTGTCTTGCTGATTTGCTGCTGTACGCTAACTAAAGTCCATGTATGATCGACAAGATAGGAAACCGAGAAAAAGAGAACGAAGGTTCGTTCGCACAGCCCCGGACGTCCGTGTCAATCTACACGAGCGCGTCTACAGCAGCGTTGAATACCTCTTTTCTTTTCTATCACTGTTGTCTTGTGCGCAATAGGATGCCTCCTCATGTGTGCCAGTATGTAAGTCGAATACAAGAGGAAGAAAAAGAACAGAACAGAACAGATACACGAAAGAAAGACCAAACGAAATATTTTGAATATTACTACACTCTTTCTTATATATATATATATTCTATATGTGATTATGAAGAGCAGACGAGCTTGTGCGATCCCTTTCCTTTTCTCTTTATATGCGTTTAGCGGGTTGCCCCCTGTCGGTCTCTCGTTGTTGTATGTTACGTCGTGTGGTACTCGAGCGGCTGGAAAAAGAATAGAAAGCAAAAAAAGGCAAAAAAAAATTGCGCGATGCGATGCGATATGCGTTTGTCCAATATGGAGAGAGAAAAGGAGGAGAATGATTTTTTTGCTCCTCGATAGAAAAAAAAAAGAAGGAAAAAACTCGGGCTAGTGAAAAAAAGAATATAGAAAGACGAGAAAGAGAAGCGGCGGCAAGGCGCGTGCACTAATCACGTCCTTGAACGACTCGCTTGTGCGCTCTCGATGCCACTGTAGGCGTTCGTGGGTTCCGGCTGCGCATACAACCGAGAATGAGAAGGAGATGAAGAAGATGATGACAGAACTTTCCCCCCTGTATTCTTTTCTATGTCTATCTTTTCAATCGAAGTCAATCATCAGCTGTATATTCTAGAAAACGATTCCCTCTTCATTCGTCGTCGTCGTCGTCGTTGTCGTCGTCGCCCTTCTTCTATTGTAACGAGTTCTTTTCCGATGCAATCATTAACACAGAATGATAATGCACAACGACCCGTCTGGTGTCTTGTCATCCTGTGATTTATTTGTCGATAGTCCGATGGTTAAACATCAATCTGACCTGCATTATTACCATCAACATCAACATCAGCAACAAAGTGATTCATCACGATCACCATCGATCTGTTCGTCGTCACTTTCGCCGAAAACTTCATCTACAACAGTCGCTATTACAACAACAACATCAACAGCAGCAGTAGCTTTGCCCACAGGATCAGGCACAGCTGCCCTAACTGATATTGATCCACAATTAGCTAAACATGTTGAATATGAATTAGGTTTAACTAAAAAGAATGGGAGTGGTACACGAAAAAATGCATGGGGCAATCTAAGTTATGCAGAATTGATTAGTAAAGCTATAACAACAAGCGCTGAACAACGTTTAACTCTATCTGAAATTTATGATTGGATGATTAAGTATGTTCCTTTCTTTCGAAATAAAGTCGATAGAGTTAGTAGTGCTGGTTGGAAGGTAATTTATTTGAAATAATTATCGTTCTTGTATTTTCTATTTTTATTTCAAAAGAATTCTATTCGTCATAATTTATCGTTGCACAATCGATTTAAACGTATACAAAGCGAAGGTACAGGTAAATCGTCGTGGTGGATTATTAATCCCGATGAAAAAAATACTTCATCCAATATTTCCAATGGTTCCGTATCATCAACAAATGGAATAAAACAACCACGACGTCGTTTAGGTCAAAATTTAAAATCATCATCATCATCATCATCAACAACAACAACCGCAACAACAACAACAGCAACAAAACGACTTCGTACACCTCGTACACTAATGAAATCTTCTCGAATATTAACAACAACTGAACATCAACAACAGCAACTACAACAAGAATCAACCACTCAACATGATTCAACTCCTGATATATCATCCGTACCTATTTATGATACACAACCATGGACAACACAATTAGATTCGGATACAACAGTGAATCATTTATATGAACAAGATCCGTATTCAACATCAGTTAATACACCTCTAACGAACAATAATTCTACCGGTGGAATACAATCGACATACCTATTTGACGACATAACAAGTAATTATGTATCAAATACATCTTCAAATCCTACTAATACAAATGATTATTCTTACCATCATCATCATCATCCACAACAACAGCAACAACATCATCAACCGCAACTTTTTCATCATCATCAACAGCCACACACACTTTATCAACATCATCATGGATCGAATTATGATATCGGTTCAAATAATGGATATTATCATCAACAACCGGTGCTTAACGATCATCACTTACTTCCCATGGATACATATCATACAACAAATGGACTAGCGTATCCTTTACAGCAGCAGCAGCAGCAGCAGCAACAGCAACAACAACAAATCGATCCCAACGATGATCATAATATATACATACGTGCTCATTCAGCATCGTCACATTCATCGTCATCATCAATTTCACCACCAATACGAACGACGAACAATAATTTAGCGTCATCATCATCATCGGCATCATCATCGTCAAGTTACTCATATCCACAACATAAGAATTCGACATCATCTTCGAATGGTTATCTTCATCCGAATTCGAATGGAACATTGACACTTTATAGTCATCATCATCAACATCATTCAGATATTGATTCATTACTTCAATTGAATGGTATCGATGAAGAAAACGATGATGACGATGATATTTCGACTCTAGTACATCATCATCATGGAATAATTGATGATCAACAACAATTATCATCTTTTCTTCCTTCTAATAATCATCAACTATTTTCGCATAATGAACCATCAACATCAATTTTACGTACGGTGCTTAAAAGACCTATTGTTGGTAAGACGTTTTTTTTTGTTGGCGAATCCAAATACATATTCATTCTTCTAGATATGCACAATCAGCAAGTGTAACTGACCGGTTTAGTTTTATTTTTCATGTTCCCTTAATTTATCGAATCCCGTCGTCGATTCATTTTTCTGTAGATATTGTGCAATGTATTCTAAAAATGTGAGAGTCATTTTCGATGACATCCACAAGAATACATTTTTTTTTCTTCTTCTTTTTTTCTTCTTTTTTTCGTTTTTCTTTTTGTTCTGTTTGTCTACTTATCATGCGCTTCATCCTTCTTTCAACCAAAATCGAAACCGGTGAAATCAATCTAATGTCAAGCAAAGAACAAATAAGGTGTATGATGATGACTAGAAGATATATATATAAATATATCTATATATATTAACAGTGAGAAAAGACCTTCTCTCTTCCATTGAAATACACACACTAATAATAATAATAATACTGGTCTCTTGTTTTTTTTTATATTTGTTTTGTGTGTTTGTATGTCTGTCATATTTTTCCTAGTTTTCACATGCGCACATGAGTTGTTTCGTTTGTTTTTGTAAAGCTCGATGTGTATAATAACGAGAGTGAAACATATAGAAACAAAAGAAAATCAAAATCAATTTAATTTTTATATTAAATTTTGATTTTGAATGTTATATAAACAATGTTTTGATAACAGAATGAGGTTTTTTTTTCACAATCTATGATTCAACAATATGTGTATGATTGGATTTTACTTTTAAATTTCGAATTACTTCATTAGTGCAGTAGAGTATGAGAAAATTTAAAAAACAAAGACAGATTGTTTCTTTTAAATTTTAATCTTATCATCATAGACAAATTTTACTCACACATCAAATAAAACTATATGAAGAATATGGGTTATCGACAATTTCTATGAAATTCATAATATCAAATCTATCTAATCAATTTCTTCGTTTATAAATGATAAATTTTCTTTTTTTCTGAATTCCTATTTTGATGTTTAATTTACAGGGTCCGCATCTTTGGTTTTCTTTTTCGGAATATATTCATAATTAAGTATCATACATTTCATTCAATCGTATGCAAATGTTTACATTATGTATGCATGAAGATCAAATGTTCTCATCTATATATATATATTTGGAGAGAAAAGTTCTGGAATGCATTAAAATTGTTTCTCGAAGACGAACGCCTTTTTTTTTCCTATTTGATATTGATTTATTTTTAGCAGTGTTATTGAGAAAAATTTTAGATTTTATTATTCTTAGATACAAGAAACATATAATAGTCGACATAGAACCTTTGGCAATATTAACCGATCGGTTTTATTTTTGTTTGTAACTCGTAACGATTGAAAGACTATGAACAAAAAGAAAAGCCTACGTCTTCGAAACTTTTCTTTTTTTGTTTTACTTAGAAATGTGACGAATGCTTTCTATTAGATAATCTTTTACTGTAGAATTAAACTCATCCAATCGATTGTAGTTAATGAAACGATTGTTTTATTTTACAGAATTTTATTGTTCATAAATGACATCTCAATAGTATTGAACATGATAGATTGTTGTGAAAGGATGTTTCATCAAATATTTCACTTGATTCAACATCGTACCTATTGAATGATATTTGAATTGATCGATTTATTTCATGTTCTAACATATGTACAGATTCTTAAGAAACATTCTACAATAGTTCTAATGAAAGAATCGAGTTTCGATGTTTGATATGAAAAAAGTTATTTTTTCTCGTGCATTGACAAAGATATTATTGAGAAAGCTTGACCCATAATAAATACAAGTCAATTCGAATTAATAATATCATGAAAGTATTTTCGGGAAACATCTACTGTGAGATCTTGACAATAAGATAATTATTGAATATTTACTGTTTTTATGGAGACGAAATAAAGAAAAATGCAGTAAATGATTCTTCTGTATTGACAAACAGATGTTTGTACAAATGGAGATAGTAGAATAAAGATTAAGATAAACAAAATACTCGTACGACGAGTCAACATCATATAATATTGAAATCGAACAACAGAATAAAACTACTGATGATTATCATAAATGCACAGATCTAAGTAGAATATGATTGTTAAACGTAATTATACAATAAAATAAATGACAAAAGAAAATCGTAATTTATCTTCAAGGTTGATGAGTAAAACTAAAGAATGTCATAGGACTTTATAGAAATTCTTTTCATTCTCTAAATGACTTACAATAGTAAGTAGATTAGCGACAAATCGACGAATCTACATGTACGAATATGAAAATGAATGATATATTGATAAAATACAATCTCTATGATGTATTAAATATTTAAAGTAGAATGTCATAAACATTTATATTTTCTCTATTGGCTTCAACAAAGATTGACAGATCGATTTTTCAATCTCAAATATCATGCAAGAGTAAGTAATACGGATGTTTGTTTTTTTTTTCTTCTCAACATAGAACATTCAGTTTACTGTTGTACTTTCTTTTCATAGTATTGTTGAATAAATGATTGTGCATGTTTCTAAAACATGTGTAAAATTTTGTTTACTCTATTTATTACTTAACATATATGCAATTGAAGTCCTTTTTGTTTGTTCCATTCATCGATTGTGTCTTGAATAACGATGAAACAAATATTGTAGTTCTCTTTTATGTGTTCAGTATTATTGATGTATATAGTCGACACGTACAAATAGTGTCGTAATTATTTGACAAGAACAAATGTTGTCTATTGTACATAGAAAAGATAACAGTTCATCAATAGGCCAATGTCCGTTTGTAATTGTGTCATCTGACAGTTGAAATCATACGTATTGTATATGCAATCAGTCAACACACATTGATAACACTAAGATTCGTTGATAGATGAATAGCCGATGTTCATTGTATCATCACCTAATAATCAATCTCTATAGTATCCACTTTTGATAGATCTCAAAGAGATAATATAACAATGTATTCTGACATCGATACACTACAACGATTGTTGAGTGTATGTATGTCACTGCATATGTGTACGAGATATTCGATAGGAAAATTTGAATGAGATTCTTTTTTTTTTTTCGTTTCATTACAATAAATTTATTTGAAGTGTAGTTAAAACTCATGTCATGATTTGTATTTTACTGACTCGACTTATTCAAAAACGAATATCTACATCGAATTCAATTCTCTGAAATTTGATCTATACATCTATTCTTTTTTCTTTCCTGTTTTGACATTATTAACGTCAACATTACGAAAGGAATTTTAATTCTGGTAACAACATTATTATCTAGGCAATTGAATTGTACTTGACATGTATTTATAATTTATCTTACTTTTAAATACAACTATACAATAATGAACCAGTGTACAAAAATAGATTTCTATTTTTTATGAACATCAGACGAGGGTAAGTCACAGAATATTTTTAAAAAGAAACCATTGTCTTTAACGATGTGTTATATTGATGAAAGAATCTAAACTTTCCTTGTCGAATTCTATAATTGTTTATATGGAAAATCCTATTCTACCGAATTAGGAATATAGCAGTAAGAATGTTACTTACGTAATTTGTTCATGTGATTGAATTCTTTACTAATGATTAACATACTAAAAAAAAGTATACGTTGACATCTTCATTCTATTGAATAAAGAAAAAATTGACCTAGAAATAAGGTTTAAGTGTCAATGCGATCTTTGCTCTTTTTAACTATACAAAAAGAAAAACGATATATTATATTAAGTAGTTACCGTGCGTGATTATCTCGTTTTTACTCAAGTGTATGTTTAGCATGACGTGACTTTCATTTTTACATCTATCTAATAGAAACATGACAATTTTACTTTGAGAAATTTCACATTCTTGTCACACATTATTCATTATGTTCTTTTGTTTTAAGTTAAGCAAATCATGAGAGAAGTTAGAAACAATATCTATTTTTGTATGTGTTAACTTTTCAAATGGAATTTCTTTGCATGTATCATAAAATCAAAATAATATTTGAAATGTTTTGTTCTTTCAACTAATCTAGAAATTAGATACAGTATCGTTTACATTTGTATGTTGTTGAAAAACGAAAGACACTTACATTCATCCACGTGACACCATTTATACAAGTTGTCATATATTTAAGAAAGGGCGACGTAATGGCAAAACAATGATCGCCCTTCCCTGCAGATGTATTGTTTTCATGTTTCCTGAGTAGACACAAGGAATAAAAGAAAAAATGTTTATAATGGTTGATTAAAAAGCAATTCAACGAAATGTTTGTTCACGTTATTTAGCCTTTTAAGAAGCCTGCAGAAATATGAATACATTAAGTTAAAATCTGTGATTTTGCGTTCTTTAAAATAAAAACGAGTACAAAGTTTTCTTACATGTATTCTCTTCGTAGAAGTTGTGAGTCGCCTTTTTCTTTTCAGGGTTACACTCAATTATTGTGAATAAACTTCAGAAAGTCATATGATATAGTAGCGCATCAAAAAAAAGTTAACATATCTCTTTAGATTAGTATATACAGCAGAAGATTATTTTTCTGTGCAAATTTATGATTATGTCGAAAGTGATTCTTTTGGTTCTATTTTGTAAAACGAGTTCAGTCATTCGTGAAAAGACTGTTTTCAATATGATATCATTCAGTTTTAAACAATAGAATCGGAGTATAACGCATGTGTAGCGAAAATTTCAATTTTGAAAAAGTACGAGCAAAATTTTCTTATAGAATCACACAAGATCTTAGGATATATTCGAATGTGAACAATACTTGAATTCTCACAAATCATAGACTGATTATTGTTTCAATGAGTGGAAATATTCTATTGAAAAACGTTCATAATCAAAGTTTCTATCATACGAAAACTAATGGAAATTTTATTTCTAAAGAGACATTTAGTTTGATAGTCAATGATTTGAACCAGTGATCTTACATGGATACAGATGAGAAACAACTCGTCTCTACTCGAACAATACCGAATATTTTGTTCGTAGGCAACATCTATGATTTATATAAGTAGAAAAATTAATTATGCGTCAACTGAACTAACATGAAGCATTCATTCAATCGATGGGAATCTATATCAAACTTAATCGCTCGAAGTCTGTAGATTCTTTTTACATTATACAGTGAAACCTCTCTATAGTGGACACCTTTCGGACTTTCCAAAATTGTCCACTTTAGAGAGTTTAAGTCTTTTTTAAATATTGCGATGAAACACAGACTTCTGAATGTGTGCGGGACTATGAGTAAGATAATCAAATTTACTACACTTTTATCGATCGTTCGTTCATGATTTTATTTTCACAAACAAAAACAGAAAAAATCAGCAATGAGAAAAATAGTCTGTAATAGAACTTTGTTGAACCGCTTTTGAATCAAGATAAATGTTAGTTAATTGCGATTCTAGATCAGATATAAGATTGTGTAATTGAGGTTGTTCGATAGAAGCAAAAAGATGAAGTTTTTACATCATTTCGAGTGCTTCAGATAAATTTGGTGGTTGTTCTACTAAAGCTTCTTCTTGTTCTTCGTTATCATCTTGAGTAACTTGTATATAAGTTTTAAGATGTTCATAATTGTCCCATTCATTAAATGTTGGAATACAGGAATCAATGTCCACTATAGAGAGGTATTTGGTATGAAAGGGACTGAAATGAAAGTGTCCACTTAAGGGAGGTTTTACTGTATAATAAAAGTTTCAATCGAGATAATTCAATACATATATTGTTGACATCTATGAATTATAGATGTCCTCGTTTCAATATATAATAAGTATTTTTCATGACAATGATAATATATTCATATAAAAATGCTTTTGAAATTTAATTTATTGTGAAAACAAATCGTTTTCATCATATTCGTCGATTTTTATTTTCTGTAATTTAAAGAGGAAAAAAATTTTCTTCATAACAATTTATCATTGGCTAATAGAAAATAGCAAAGTTAATTCATCGAACAAATGGATTCGAGAATAGAATAAAGAAACAAATAAATAAACAAGAAAGACAAAAACGTACTTTTGTACTATGACGATTTTTGTTCTTCTGATTATTATTATTCTTGAAAAACGAATCAAACTCTTATGAAATCACACTTTACTTAATATATTTTACAAATATCTTTTAACTTGTGCAATATTTTCATTCTTGTATATTTTAGATGATCATTCTTAGGAATAACGAAAATCATTGATATATGTATATGCTTTACTTATGATCATCAATTCGATCGATTAGAAAACTTTTTCTTTCCTTTTTTTTTTTGTAATCAACAATGGCTGTAAGTTTTTAATTTTAAGAAAAAACAACATTCATTACTTATTGTTTATTCAAGGATTTTGTCTTTGGTGATTTTTCTGAACAAGAAGCAGAAAACTTGTTTGGCCATGATAAACAAGGAGTCAAAGTAAACGAGAGAAAAAGAACTCATCTGTCACTCATGATTCAATTTTTCGCATAGTTCTTTCAACAGTACTATTCTTTGTCTCGGGATATAGTATATTGAAAATCTATTCTCAAGAATCTTTCAATACATACCAAAAGATTTAACTTGTCATTTAATATTTTCAGACGAATCAGTGATTAGCGCATTTGTGTAGAAATGAATATAAACTAAAATGACTCTCTATCGTGAAATATCTCTGCCAAAGTCCATGAATAATAAATCGTATCTCAATTATGAATTTGCATTTCTTTTTAGTTCCCATGGGGTACAGATGATTGTGTTAATACTGCCATTGAATTTGGTTTCGATGTTCCAACCGTAATATCTCCAGCGGATGGCGGTGGTGTTACCTATTCATGTAATGGTAGTTTATCTCATCAAGAATCAACTAATTCAGCACTAACATCACCTCCATATTCATCGAAAAGTTCATCGATTGAAAATGTTAAAATCAATAAACAATCATCATCGTCTCATAGTCGTCATCATAGTGATAGAAAACTGAAGAAAAAACGTCCACCAAATTATTATAAACAAGAATATCAACAAATGCTTGAACCATCAACACTTCAACATCAGAATCAAAATGAAATCAACGAACAGACAGTACAAGTCGAACAAACAACCATCGATCCACGATATATATCATGTGATCAATGGGTTGACTCAACAATCATACATCAACATGATGATAAACAATCAACAAATGATGAAGATGAAACAGGATCAGATAGTAAATAGAATATTCATTGAATTTCTACAATGAAAATTTCTTTCGATTTTTCTCTCAGGTCATGAAACAACAACCGATACAGATAATGATATTGATCATCCTCGACAGATCTCGATCAATAAAACATTATTAAACAATAATGATTTATCGATTTATTCAACATCAGTTGCAAGTGGAGCTTCAATTGAAACGATAAAACCATCATCAGATAGTCTATCATCATCAACAAAATCGAAACCATCGTCATGGGCCGATTTATTTCGTAGTAATCTAACATCAACAACAGTCGCCGCCGTCACTCCCACACCTCCTAACACTGCTAGCACCACACCCATACCCACGACAACGATAGCAAATGCTCAACAACAACAACAATCTATGCCAACACAAAAAACTCAACCAACATCAGTACAACAAAATGGAAGATCTAGTACAACGAATAATTTTTATCCGAAAACAAACTATCATGTTTATAATAGCAATGGAGAAGAATCACGATCATTAGAAGGTAATTGTTAATTTTTTCTTCTTCACAAGACTCATGATTTTCGTTTCATAGATTATTTTTCCAAATGTGAAATACGTCCATCGGCCATGGCTATTAAACCTCGTGGATTGATAAATCGAAGTAATTCTTGTTATGTGAATGCGGTACGTTTATAAGATTTGAATTTTCCTCAAATGAAATAGTTTTCTTATCGAGTCAAGTAAATACATGACATAACAACAGATATTTTCCATAGTCCATTACGAAACTGAGATTATGTTTATAAATTGATGTAATTTTACAAATCATCACATTTTATGTAAATGTTTTCCGTTCAATATTCTAACAGACATCATTAAGTAATTCGAACATGTCTAATTTCTTAATTGTTAAAATTTCATTTCATCAAGAATCATGCCGAAAGATAATTAGTATTCATCGACATAATTATTTTGAAATGATGATAGTTAAATGACAATCGTTATCTGATTCATTTTCTTTGTAGACTCTTCAAGCACTTCTTGCTTGTCCTGCTTTTTTTAATGTAATGAAATATATTCCACTTAATGAAGATACATCCAATCACAATGTTCCATGTATAAGAGCTCTGTAAGTGACAAAAGAAAAAGAACACATAACATCTAAACATTGTTCATTAATTAGTCATTCGTTCGTTAATCAATTTGAAAAAATGGATCGAAGCAAATCAAATTCTAGTTATAAAAATATAATATGTGGTCCAGCATTCGAACCAGTTGAAGTTCTTCAAGAATTGTCTCGTCTTCGTCATCTATCAATTGATATAATCAAAACTAAACAAGAAGATGCTCATGAATTATTATGTCAATTATTAAGTGAAATTCATGATGAAATTTGTTCAATTCTATATAATTCATCGACGAATAGAAATGGTAAATAGATATAGAAAAAGATTTTCGTTTTACTATGAAGGAAATTTTCTTCTTTTAAGACGAATCTACATCAGCATCAGATTTATCAACATTAACAGATGATTTACAAATCAAGACTGATGAAAAATCTGAAGATTGGCTTCAAGTTGGAAAACGTAATCGAACACATGTTCTTCGAACGGTATGTCAAAGGAAAAAAATTAAATCTATTGAAAACTTATTTTATTTATTCTTTTTAGAATGAAATTCGAAAAAGTCTTATTGCTGATATATTCGCTGGAAAATTCCGTTCAATAATACATAGTGCTGGAAATCAAAAATCCGTTATTCACGAGCCATTTTTTACTCTTTCATTGGATATAAAAGTATGTCAACTTACTTATAGACTATTCAACGTATAGAATACAACTACATCAATTTTCAAGTTTAAATTACGCAATAAAAATTCAGATGTTAGATAATAGGTGACAGGAATATCTAAATTAATTACGGTTCAATGAACTATTCTGTCTATCCAAGGAAATCTTAAGGCCCCCCCCCCTCGAAAATCGATCTTGGCCCAGGAACGTTCGAATTGTGTAAAACTTACAGGATATGTTAGGCTTGGTATGAAAAGGTTATGGTTAAATTTTTAACCTTCTATCATGATTTTTGGCTGAGATACGGACCTGACAAGGGTCAAAAATAGGGAATTTGGCAACCCAAATTTCACGGTCCAGGTTCATGATATATCTTTAATTTTTTTTGTTAGAAAGAGCATGTGCACATGGAGGGCACTGCAGAGTCCCTTTTTTTAAATTCTTAATTTTTTAGCGGAAAACAGAAATCACAATTTCAATGACTTCAAAAATCGCGAAAAAAGGGGGGTTGGAATAGAGTTCCTTGTTTATATAGTCATAAAGAACGGTTTTTGAAAAAAAGGGCTATGCAGTGCCCTGCATCTTGACATGCTCTTTCAAACAAAAAAAAATTTTATACATCCTATGGAGCTGGACTGAGAAATTTGGGATGCGCTATTTTGAAAGTGCAAACTGAGAAAAAACGAAAAAGATTTTTTCGATATTTCAGAATTTTTGAGGAAAATTCAGTTTTTTTGAGGAGGGCTTCCAGAAATCCTCAACGTTTACTGCAAAATAGAGGTTTTGGGTAAAAACCTATAATAATTCTGAAAGAGCGAAAAAGGCGCTAACTTTTGATCCATTTATCCGAATTTCGAAATTTTTGAAAAAAATACAGTTTTTGTGAGAAGACTTACAAAAAAAGATAATTGGGCTAAAAACCTATATCAATTCTGAAAGAGCGAAGAACGGGCTATCTTCTGGTGCATCTATCTCAGTTTCGGAATTTTCCCGAAAATTGACTTTTTTTGGAGGGGGGGGGGCCTTAAGTCTACTGCCAAAGTCGTTCATACACTATGTTATACAGTAATCATAAATTTCGATGATGGTGACTTTGATATGCAGTAGAATATGAACGTATTATTCTGTGTATCAAACTGTTAAGACTTATGAATCTCGAGAAAAATAAGCGTTCGTAACAGATGCTATGTTTTGTCATTCCCATTGTATCGAGTATTTCTGAAGTGTGTAGTAATTAGTTTAGTTTTTTTTCTGTTTCGTCTAAAACAACTGCATCTATAAATATTTTCTAGAATCTAGTTGAGAACATTGGATAGTCATTCATCTTCATCGACGACATGAATAATATTTCTCATCATGATTTATGTATTTTAGGATCCAAAAATTGTCTCACTCGATGATGCTCTCATACGTTTTTGTGAACAATCGACACTTTCCGATTATGTTGATAGTAAAAATCGTCAAAATGTAAGTGAAATTCACACAACATAACAGTAATTATCGATGAAATCATTCGTTCTAGATTCATACAAATAAAACAATGTTAATTGAACAATTACCACCTATATTAATCGTACATTTAAAATGTTTTCTATACGATGAAGCAGATGGTATTAAAAAACTTAATAAATCCATAAGTTACACCGTTAATTTAACATTACCAAAAAGTAAAAATCTATTGATTGTTTTTTTTAATCTAATCATCATCGGATAAATTTTTAGGTATTCTAACTGAACCAGCACGAAAACAATATCAGGAACGATACAAATTATTTGCTGTTGAATATCATCAAGGTGATCTTGCAACAAAAGGACACTATATAACCGATGTATTTCATCCTGGCCTTCAAGGATGGTTAAGATTTGATGATACGAATGTAAATGTTGTTACATCGCATCAAGTTATAAATTCAGCAACTGATAAACTTACGCCTTATTTACTGTTTTATCGTCGTGATTAGAACTTTGTTTGTTGAACAAAAAAAAACATGACTAAAAAAAATAAAATAAAATACAAAAATAAAGCACTTTTTCGTTCTTTTTTTTTCTGTTTTATGTACGCGCGCGCAATAGCTCTCTTTCTTTTTTTTTCCTCCCTGTCTTCTTTTTTCTTCTTCTTCTCATCCGAGTGTATTCTCTTGTCTGCTCAATCCAGCTGTTTGTTGGCTCGTTTTCTTTTTTTTTCTACAACCGGTGTATAACCATGAGCAAATTGTTGTTCTTCTTTTGTTTTCTCGCTTGTCTTGTTGATTGTGGTGATGGTGTTTGTTTTTATTCTCTTGTGTCATGCGCAATACACCCGATATTACTAACTTTTTACTAGTAACATACGTTGTTTTGTGATGGCAATTGATTGTTTGTTTGTTTGTTTGTTTTTTTTCATAGAAAACCTTCCACGTTCCTTCTTTTTCTTTTTTGTTTTTCGATTTGTTTGTGTGTTTGATTTTCGCTATATGTCTGTTGGCTTCTTTTTCTCCCTCACATACAAAAGCACATTATCTTACTCGTTTTTCTTCTTCTTCTTCTTTCTTCACTATGCGTATGTACATCGTACCTTCTTTTTTTGACGATGATGATGATGATGATGAGCGATCAGAATAAAGACAAGTTGGCTTATGGCGAAACGACAACCTAAAAGAATGAGACTGCAAATAATTAGGAATCTGTTTTAGCTAGGATAATCGATAATTAAAACATTCATCTTTGAATTTTATATGGTTGGAAGAACGAAAAAAAATTTCAGGTTCAGATCGTCTAGTTCTCTTCTATGATTGTAGANCATCCATTGTACATACGACAAATGAAAAAGAAGTGAACGAACAAAACGATGATAAACTTTTACATGATCTTAATAGTGAACAAATACGTGCTGTTACATGTTCAATCAAACAATCAACACTTGTTTTAAGTGGAGCTGGTTCGCTTTATTTTCTTGATCGATTTTTGTTTTCGTACTTAAATAAATATTTAAGGTAGTGGTAAAACTCGTGTATTAACATCTCGTATAGTTTACTTACTGAAAAATTGTAATGTAAAACCGTACGAAATATTTGCTGTTACATTTACAAATAAAGCTGCACTTGAAATGCGTCATCGTATAAGTCAAATGTTACCTGGTATACAATTGAATGATATGTGGCTTGGAACATTTCATGGACTTGGTGAATAATAAATCAGTTCTTTTGTTTTTGTTTCATTGATAAAAACAAAATAAGAGAGACGATGATCGATATTTAATTTTTTTTATCTCTATAGCTAATCGGTTTCTACGTATTCATTGTAAAATGGTTGGTCTTAGAAGTGATTTTTTAATCATCGATCCTGATGATCAATTAACAATTGTTAAAAAAATTATTAAAGATGAAATTAAGGAAAAAAATTTTTATACAGATAAACCGAAAGCTATTGTTAATTATATAAATAAATGTAAAGACGAAGGTAAACGTTCATCGGATATTATTGTTAATCATGAAAATCGTATTCAACAATTAATTTATACTCGATACGAAAAATATATTTACGATGAAAATAAAATTGATTTTGCTGAATTAATTCTTTTAACCAAAGGTTCATTCGTCATGATTTTTAATTCTTTTTTTTCTAATCATTCGTTTCACATATTTACGTATAGAATTACTTGAAAAAGAAATCGATTTACGTTTGCATTATGCAAAAAAGTTTCGTTTTATACTCATTGATGAATTTCAAGATACATCAGCATTACAGTTGGATTGGTTAAAATTAATGATGGATAGAGATGATCGTAATAAAACCGTACGAAATTGTTTCATGGCTGTTGTAAGTTCATGTTTATTTTTCGTGAATAGTAACTAAAACAAAATTCTCATCCTACCTCTGTTGTTCTCATAGGGTGATGACGATCAAAGTATTTATGCATTTCGTGGTGCACAATGTGTTACTAATATCGATGAATATTTAAAAGCACTCTATTTGGAACGAGACAATGCCGAACATATTATTAAATTAGAACAGAACTATCGTGAGTTCATTTTTATCGAATGAATAAAACAAAGATGTTGAATTTATTCGTCTTTTATTTTGCTTTTTTTTAGGAAGTACGAATGTTGTTTTGGACGCAGCAAATGCAGTTATCGAGCGTAATAATTCTCGTCTGTAAGTACGACATGTGAACTGAGACAAAAATAAATGTGAAAACTTCGGACTTAAGTCCGAGAGTTATCTGTACCTCAAACGTGAATGAGATAAATCAGTCATTCTAGAATGTGTGCACGGAAGAAGTATCCTGCTACAGCCCAAAACTAGTGGTCATCTGGGCATTTGGTTTCGGGATGCAGTTTTCATGCTTTTTCAGGCGACGTTCTGTTAGAAAGCAAAAATAATATCAGATTCGGAATCAACGGTAAAGACTGAGTCGATTTTGTATACGTTCTGGATAATTCTGAAAAAAAAATTGTTTTGAAAAACTCCCTGTATCCTCCCTCAGGGATTGTTTGGTGAAAAATGACAATTTTCGCGATAACTCAACCATTTCTTGCCGGATCCTTCTCATCTTTGAGCTCGACCGAGATATTGGTGAGACAATTCTGTGCACTAAATTTCGGTTCAATCGAATGTATTTGTAAAGAGTTATCGTGTAAACGGACAACCGCCTGGACACACTGACCGATTCCAGAGTGTACTCACTTTTTGAATAGATATTGGTTGTCGAAATTCGCTATAATTCGAAGAAGGAAATGTTGAGATCATAAAAAGTCAAGGATTCGGACGTATGACCGAATTGATTTGAATCATTCTGTTCATTATAAGATCTTCGAACAAGTCAAGATAAATTTTTAGTTGACTACATTTGGATAAATGAAATCGAGTTTTCGAGCGAAATCATTATAACCCCTGTCGCAAAAGTCTTCGCCCAATTTCCAGTCACTTAAAAGTAACTTGTGCGAATAAAAAGCAGCTAGTACCACTCAGAATCATCAGTTCTTTACGAACATAAACTCGGAAAGTTAGTGGTGATTTTTGTTCGAGAGTAGTAATGAAATATTTGAAAAGTCTAAAAATTAATTTGGGCTGCGAATAAACATGTTTATTTTGACTAACTTTCATAGGTCCCTTTGCGACGATGCCAATATTTGGCGAGGTGGGCAATTTTGTAGAGCAAACACTACTTTACAAAACGTGACATCGCACTAAATATAGTTTTTTTCTAAAATGAGTGTGATATAGAATAATGAAAATTTAGGCACTTTATTGAATGACAGAAAGAAAGTCAAATAGTAAATTTTTCTTTACCAGCTGATATATATCAATAAAAGTTTCAACTTTTAGCTCGAATCGCAATATTGAAAATGGACGAAAACATTTGCCGTTCAAAATAAGTTTTTTTAGGCCTTTCAAATGAAATGTATGAGAGAAAGATCGAGGAAAAAAATGTCGAAAACTAAGATCTTCATGTTCTGTATGAAAAATGGTTTTTGTTCAACAGCACTGTATTCCCTTGTACGAAATAAAGAGTCTTATTCAAATAATTCATTTGTTTCATGTATGTGTTTGCAAGGTGGGAAAATCATATTGACGTTGATTGATTTGTGAAGATTTTCAAAATTATATGATGAATAATGAACGGAAGTTTCACATTTGAAAAATTTTATAGACGACTGATCCGAGTGGCAGATACCATTGGATCGAATCGGAAAACTAACGGATCCGATTGGAATTCAATTGGACAGCTTCGTCCTGAGCTATCATGGACGTTTGCCAGTATATCTGTCTAAAGATTGTGAGGTTAAATACAACGAGATTTATTATCTTACTACATGAACAAAATGTGATTAATACATTTAAATGATGAGTACAATCTTTATTAATTAATCAAAAGCTTACATAGGCTTTCATAAAAGGGATTCGGTCTATTGCTAGATAGAAGGTACGGATACAAATAAGTCGATGATTAAAATTAACAATAGAAAAAATGATAAACGAAAATAAATATTGTTTCGTGTTGACATCTTGAACTTTACTCCTTCGGTCTTTTGTCATCCAATCTTTCATCACTACTATCGAGTATGTCCATATTCGGAAAGTATAAAAGAAGAAATAAACAACATTCTCAACGAATTCAAACATATGACGCATGAAGATTTAAACCATGGAATAGACTCGTGAATTGTCAAATATTGAAAATCACAGCAGACACAAAGTTTGAAAAGAAAATTAGTCAGATTAAAACACATAAAACAAATGTGTTTTCATGAAAACTCAAAAATATATCTATACTCACATATAATTTCCTTTGTTCTTATTCTTGAATAGATCATCAGCTATTGACCGAAGTTCGTTGAGGTCTATGTTACTGAGTAAAATTTCATCACTGAATTCATCTTTGAACATGACAATCGACATATAGTCATCTATGATTATATCAAATGCACCACGAACATAAAACTGATATTCCATGTTACTACATATATACTCAAGATTAGACATGTGGCAGCTGGAGCTGTCGCACGCCTACTCAAGATAATCGAATCGACAAAAATGGAAATCGTACGCGCGACAAGCATCGCGATTTAATATACCACTATTATTTCCTATAGATATACACATGTCAGTCAGCGAGTACTGAAATTCATAGAACATAGTATCTCATGAAGTGTACTATTGCATGATGTTATTTTCCTATTTCCTACAGTATTTTTTATTCCTTTCACTAACTGTGTCACGACTGATTATCGATTGAAATAAAGTGTCTAGATTCTATCGTCAAAAACAAAAACGAAACTAATAGTAATTATGAAGTATTAGATGTTAAAATTTTCGTTGGAAATGATTTAGTGGTAAAAATCTTTGGACGAATATAAAAAATGGTGAAAAAATTCAATTATTTCAAGCATCTGATACTACCGATGAAGCTAAACATATTGTTCAAGTAATTCGTGATTTTACTCAAAGTCATCCACATATATCTCTATCACAAATTGCAATACTCTATCGTACAAATGCTCAATGTAAATTTTCATTATTGAATAATTCGTATGAAAATCATCGTGTTTTTATTGTTAAATTTTAGCACGTGAATTCGAACAAACCCTAATGAATAGTGGTATTAAATATCGTATTTATGGTGGAATTAAATTTTATCAACGATCAGAAATAAAAAGTGCTTTAGCATATCTTCGTTTAATTCAAAATTCAAATGATAACGATGCATTTCGTCGGATAATTAATTTTCCTGCACGATCGATTGGCAAGGCGACATTAGAAAAAATTGAAAATGGTGCAAAAGAAAAACAATGTTCATTGTATTCATATATCGAATTGGATTCGTCTTTATCGAAACAAAAGAAAATTCATGATTTTATTCAATTAATCGATCGATGTAAAAGTACAATACAAGGCAATGATACGAACATGAATTTACATGAACAAGCTTTATATATATTTGAACAATCTGGCTTAATGGAATCATACAAGAAGAAACAAGAAGTGGAACGTTTACAAAATTTAAGTGAATTATGTAATGCCATGAAACAATTTGCACAATTGTATAATACCAATGATCTTACTCAATATTTAAGTACAATTGCATTAGTATGAAAATCTTGACATTTGTTTAATTGCTTTAAAAACAAACGATTTTATTGAATAGGATACAACCAATGCACAAGATGGAAAATTAGATACGAAAGATGAAACCGATAGAGTACAATTGATGACTATACATGGTGCAAAAGGATTGGAATTTCATTATGTATTCATTGTTGGTCTTGGTAAATTTATATATATATGTTTATTATATATTCTCCTAAGTGAACAGCATACAGTTTTGAATTGCAATATTAGTTTGTTTTCAACACAATAACATTTTGTGACAAAGTATCTTCTGCTATCTATGAAATATAATTCCATTAGATTGATCGCTATTTTCTTTTGATCGTACTGTTTTCTCTGAAACTTAGATATGAGATTGAAATCGATTATCGACTTGAATAATTTCTTGCATTGTATAAAGGACTTCATGACCTTACGGACCTGAAGGTACAAAAACATTGAGAAGAGAAAATAAAGGCTACGACAGAAAAGAAGATAACATTAAAAAATATCAGCGAACACTTCAAGTTCAATGATTGAATCTTCTGTACTTTCATATTCTTCCAATCATCAAATAGATCGTCTAAGTACTTCTACATGTCGAACGATGCGTTTCGACCTTCTAAGATATTTTATTTTGAGATTGTGGTTGACGAGGGAAGGCCACCAAGTGTTCCCTCGCTTTTGCAGTGAAACTGCTAACATTATTTAGCTCCAAAAGTTTTCTAAGGTATGGGTTTTAGTGAGAGTCTGGGATCCCCCTGAAGGACATTTAACAATTGATTTTGGAATTTCAACTTGAAACTTTACCTAAGCAGACACCCTAAAGAGAACAACTTTTTGTGAACATTTAAAACGTTACTACGATTGCTATCACTAGACAAATGTATTGTGAAATTTTTATTTTACATCTTTCAAATAAAGTGGCAGATTTTATGAAAAAAATTAATGTGAAAACTTCGGACTTAAGTCCGAGAGTTATGTGTACTTCAAAAAGTGAATGAGACACATCAGTCGTTCTAGAATGTGTGCACGGAAGAAGTATCGTGGTAAATCCCCAAAACTAGTGATCATCTCAGACATGTCGAGGCGTTTGGTTTCGGGATGCAGTTTTTGTGCTTTTTCAGGCGATGTTTTGTTAGAAAGCAAAACTAATATCAGATTCGGAATCAGCGTTAAATATGGAGTCGAGTTTTGTACGTTGTGGACAATTCTGAGAAAAAAATGTTTTTTTGAAAAACTCCCTGTACCCCCCTTCAGGGATGGTTTGGTCAATAATGACAATGTTCCCGATAACTCAAATATTTCTTGCCGGATCCTTCTCATCTTCGAACTTGACCGAGATATTGATCAGACAATTCTGTGCACAAAATTTCAGCTCAATCGAATGTATTTGTAAAGAGTTATCGTGTAAACGACCGGACATAGTGACCGATTCTAGAGTGTACTCACTTTTTGAGTACACACTAAATGCAATGGCCAAAAACATTCACAAAAAGTTCAGGAGGTCTATTGCTATGTAAAAAAAATGGTCTAGACTCATAACAATAAGCTATCCGCCCAAAATGTCTGCAGCGTATTCATAACTCCTTGGGAACTACATAATGTAAGTAGTTTCAACGCAAAAATGAATGAGCACTTGGCGGTCTTCCCTTGTGAGATCGAATATTGTTAAGCCAACATTGTTCTCGTAATAGGCTACCATCGACAGAGTGTTGACTTGCCATTTGTTTTAAATATTTAGTCGAATAGGTAGAAATATGATCTGCAAGAGATTTCTCATTGTAAGCGAAAGAAAAGAATAGATCATTCTACTGAAGACAATTGTATATTCTTTTTAAAGACAGTAAGTAATAAGAGTACGAGTAAATAATACGAATAAGCATGTAGAAAAAGATAGGACAAATGTGGAGCCTTTCAAACTAGGAGAAGTTGTTCTAATAAATGTAATAGAATTTATCCTAGATACTTGCTATCTAATTTTGATTCGATATCGATGAATCATGTTACGCCAAGCTATTTTAGTTGTTACCCAATAACAAAGGTATTGTTATGTTTTAATCCATTCAATCTCATTACCTCCAAGAGATGCTTGGCATAGGATTTGGGATTGGCTTGAATAATGTAATGCGATAGCAATGTTTTCTTTATATCTTGACATCTCATTCGAACATTACAAAATCTCGATGTCTGAAATAGATTCTCCAAGAACTTGCGTGAGAAGATTTTCATATTTTGTAAAATTAAGAGAGCATCGAGTTCCCTGAGTCTGTCACTGTTTCAGAAGTCCTGAATGTACAACGATGTTGGCTATATGACGGTCACCATTTTAAAATATGTAACATAGGGCTTTGTTCGACAATTGAAGCTTTTTGAAACACTGTGTAAATTATTTCTACTCATTGTGTTTCACCATCTGATTAACACTATTCTATGAACGTATACCTAAGTATGGTATTGTTAACATTGGAGCATCGATTTCTATAAAAAAACCGTCCTAAAATATGAAATCAGATCATTATTTTCGATAGGTCTCTTGTATTTTGAATGTTATCATACGTTTTAGTAATTATTTTTCTTTTATATTTAGTTCAAAATCTTTTTCCGTCGAATTTCTTTGGAAACTGCGACATTGAAGAAGAACGTATGTCCTATTATTTTATTTTCGATTCTTCCCGAAATTAAAGACATTCTTTTGATTTCAAAGGTCGTCTAATGTACGTAGCAATAACTCGAGCGAAACAATATTTATACATGTCTTATTCTGCAATACGTTCAAATTATGGTCAACAAGAATCATGTCAAAAATCACAATTTATTACCGAAATTCCAAAGAAACTTTTACATGTTGACAATGAAAATGATGTTATCTATGAACCACCAAAAAAGAAGAGTCATTCTCTTAAACAACTGGCAATGCCAAAGCAAACGGGTTTTATTACTGGAAAGAATCTGATGAATATTCCACATTGGAACAAATAAAAAATAATTGTTTATATCGAAAGTTTTTGTTTTTATGATTGTACAAACTTTTTCTGTGTCGATTTATTTTTAAGATACAGATAGATTATTGAATAAATGTATATATGAATCTTAGTGAAAGAACAGCAATACGTGTACTTGATTGAATTGTTAAAAGAATCCAATGAAAATTAATCTAATATGATTAACGCCTCGGTCGAAAGTTTCAAGACAAAACTGTTCCTTCATTTTTTGGTCGATGAAGAGAGTGAGTAGAGCGCTTAAAACATTGAGTTAGCATCAGAGTTTTGTACTGTTTCCAAATTTAGGCTTGGAATTTTTGTACTGCTCGCAGGTTAGGAGTTATGAGCAAACCTTTGAAAAGCCTGAATATAAAATTCGAACCGCTTTCAGTGCGCGAAAAAAAAACACCTAGACTAGGCATAAAATTTATGCTAAATAACACCATAAGAAAAAGCAAACATTTCTCTACAAAATGGTATGCTGATCATTAGTTCTCTATTAGAGTTCTTTGAATACGAGGAATTTTAGTAAAAGAAAGAACGACGATTTCGATACTCCCTGACTTAAAGAACTCGATTACTTCTGAAAGATTGCTGCGAGACTCTCGGTTCTTAGCTCACTTTATAGAGGACGGTCTCATCCTTCACACTCTACGAAAAATCAGTAATAGAGAGTATTCAATAAGGGGCAATATTTTTTAGAAGGATGTATATTGTTCAGATACTGCTCCGAAAAATTTGTAAAAGCGATGTAGTCAAGGAAAACGGAGTGGCGCTAAGATAAATTGAACGTCCCCGTGATGGAAATAACAAGAATAGCAGGAAATCAATTTGAAACGAGGTATGGTTTTATTTTCAGTCTCTGGATTTGCTTGTGTAAGTGCTCCTGTCCAAACATTATTTTCAGACTTTCCAAAGATTCACTAACCTGTGAGTCACACAAAAATTCCAAGAACAACAAATGTGGAAAGGTGACAAAATTTTGATTCTCACACAATGTTGTAAATTTTCTACTGATCCTCTTAAGGCTACCCCCTCCCCCTGAAAATTCCAAGTTTGGTAAAAACAATTGGTTACTTTTTAAAAGAAATGTACTTTTCATCGGAAAATCACATTTTTAAGTAGAATAGATTATCATAGAATCTACAGTTTCTGCTAGAGAGTGTGGGTGTGGATGTTAATAAATAACTACACCCACACCCTTATAGAGATTTTCTTCATGAATCTTCTCATAAAATATAAAAGACTTTCTCATTTTCTCAAGATGATATATGTATGAATTAGAAAAAAATTCTAGATATTTTCATTCTGCAGAAAATCGTAAGAACCAGCACATCATGTTTTTCAGTGCAAGTATGTGAATATCTCTCAGAATAAGTCCACAAGGATTTGTTTCTATAGATTTCGTTGAGCTTTTCACCACAGCGATTCTGAAAAGAAATAAACGCTTTATTATTTGTCAGTACAGAGATATTCATAAAATACACTATTTTTGGTGCTGAAAAACTTTGTTTCGCGTTTTTCTCAAAATGTCGGTTCCCAAAAAAATCTACGAAAAAAATCAGCCATCGTAAGAGATAAAGTGAAACATTTTTTTTCGTTTAAGAGAGTATTGAAAACTGCAAGTGCTATGGAAGTCCTTTCTGCGTACTCAAACTAGAATTGGTCAGTGTGTCCGGCAGGCCGTTTACACAATAACTCTTTACAAATACATTCGATTGAGCTGAAATTTTGTGCACAGAATTGTCTCATCGATGTCTCGGTTGGGTTCGAAGATGAGAAGGATCCGGCAAGAAATGGCTGAGTTATCGAAAAAATTGTCATTGCTCACCAAACAATCCCTGAGGGGGGGTACAGGGATTTTTGCAAAAAAATTTTTTTTCCTCAGAATTATCCACAATGTACATAAATCGACTCAGTTTTTAACACTGATTCCGAATCTGATATTAGTTTTGCTTTCTAACAAAAGATCGCCTGAAAATGTACAAAAACTGCATCCCGAAACCAAACGTCTCGATATGTCTCAGATGTGACCACTAGTTTTGGGCTTTACCAGGATACTTCTTCCGTGCACACATTCTAGAATTGACTGATTTGTCTCATTCACTTTTTGAAGTACACATAACTCTCGGAGTTAAGTTCGAATTTTTCACATTTATTTCAAATTAAGCTTTGTTATTGAATATATAAAAAATTGTTTCACGAAAAAACCCAATTTGTTTTAGAGTTTTTCGAACATTGAACTTGTTATCCGTTTTGCCGCTTAACAGGGAAGAATTTAGAAAAAAGGGCTTCCGTAGCACCTGCATTCTAACATGCTTTGTCAAACAAAAACCAGAGAAAATGTGTAGCTTGAAGGCCGGCGGAGAAATCTTGCTAAAATAAAATTACTTTTTGAACATTGTTGAGTAAATATCTCTGTAGAACTTCGTGATATTCGGCTGAAAATTGTATCATAGTAATGGATGATCAGTTGCAACATATCCTCAAAATTTCAAGAAGTTTGGATGTTCTGAGTCTGAGATCCATTTATGAGGGGGGTGGGGGTAGCCTTAATCGATCGATAGATGAACGAACATTTGTTCTAGAAACTTTCGACCGTAGCGATACATTGATACGATGATTCTCTTCTCCAAAAAATCCACACAAGTTAACATGTTCCTTGAAATATCACATGCTCGAAAAATGTCTACAGAAAGAAGAAACATCAAGAGCAACTCACTAGCTCCGTCACTATGCCGTTCATTTTCGATTAAACATAAAGTTCCATACTAGACACGTGTGAAGTAAACTTTCGTCATGTTACCAAAATACTCGAAGATTAGTAAACGTAATTAGTTAAATGACAATATGAAAGCTTAAAAAGTGGAATGAAATTACTTTCTTTTGAAAAATGATTCATCACTCAGATCGTACCATTTTCTTATCAAGAATTGTTTTTTTCTTTTTGTTTTGTCGCGTAGTCAAGATTTCAACATTCGAATTCCTTCGAGTTTTGAGTACATTATAACTAAAATAGATTAACCTCGACAAAATAGAAAAAGAACTTTTCTTTATTTCGTAGAATCAAGTACATTGATCTTTCAATGAAAGTAGGATAATCATTTGTTCTAGTTCGACTATAAAATCGTTGGTATCATCAATTAAGATTATCTAGAAGAATCTTATGCATATGGTACTTGTCATTGAGATACATTGATCGAATGACTTGTTAATTATTAATTAAATTTTGAACTATTACCATGAATATATTCACTTATCAAATGTTATCTAAAGATATGGACGCAGTCGAATTGAAAAGCAAATAGAAAAATATCGAGTCATTAAAATTCATCAATTGAAGTCTATTTCTTACTTTTCAGTTAGAGATTACTGAAACCTTATCTATTTGTCCTATGGGTATGTATCTCATTCATTTTCTTTCTTCTCCCAACGACAAAACTAGTTATTATCTGTAGAAAGCAACATACATTTCTACTAATGGTTGTTGAGAACCTTCTAGAAAATTTTCAGTAAGTAACGATGAACTATTTCAATAGTATTATTATTATTATTTCTATTCCAGAACGTATCACGTATACATTCTTTCAAATCTTTGGTTATGCATTCTTCCGATAATAACAATTATTTTTCTATTTATCTATCGATTGAAAAATAAATCTGTTGAACCACATCGAGGTATCGATCGAAGTTTAACATATCCTCGTCAATATGCTATTGGTTGGTATAATCTATGTGAATCGAATGATATTCCTAAAGGACAATTGAAACATTTTTACGTACTCGGACGAGATATGGTGGCATTTCGCGGCGATGATGAACATCGACAAGTATCCGTTGTCGAAGCATTTTGTATTCATATGGGTGCTAGTTTAGCTGTTGGCGGACGAGTAATGCCAGGTACAAATTGTATACAATGTCCATTTCATTTATGGGAATTCGATGGAAAAGATGGTCGTTGTACAAAAATTCCCTATATGGATGGAAAAATACCAGATAAAGTAAAACACAGTTGAACATTCTTTTTTCTTTTATTTCAAGAACAAAAAATAAGAAACGATTCGTGACATGTTTTATTTTTTGTACTAACTAGGCTCGTCTTCAAGTCTATCCAAGTGTTGAACGTTATGGCATGATTATGATATGGTATCATCCTTTAAATGAACCACCACAATACGATGCTATTTCTATTGATGAATTATTTGAAAAGCGTTTTGAATTTCGTGGTTCATATCGTTATCCGAATATAAATATGCATTTACAAGAATTTACTGAGAATGCCGCTGATATTCAACATTTTGGACCTTTACATGGACAAATGTTAATACCGTGGACTGAATGGTTAGTTCCATTCGTTAATATTCATCATACGCCATCGTTTTCATTTGTCGAAGAACCATGGAAAATCATGTTCTATAATACAGCTTTGTTGAAAATTTTCGGTAAAAAATTTGAATCAACACAAGTTAGTGCATCGATCATATTTCATGGACCGGGTAGTATAACATTATTTCGTTTCGATGGAAAATTTGGACGATTGTATTTATTTCATACGAATACGCCAAGTGAATATACAAAATTAAATGTTACTTTTCGAGTATTTGCAGAAAAGAAAATTTCAAGATTTTTAAGTTGGTACATTGTTGGAAATTGGGTTGCTCAATGGCAACGTGATCTTTTTGTTTGGGAAAATAAAGTAAATCAAATGTTTGTTTTACGTGCTCGAAGAAAAGTTGTTCTATTTTTCTTTTTTTGTTAAGATACATAAACGACGACCATTTCTTGTGAAAAATGATGGTCCACTTATGAAATTACGTCGTTGGTTCAATCAATTTTATCTATCAAAGGAAGACAACGATAAGGATAATGATATCAATGATTGGTAATTATTATGAATGTGATTACTGTGGACGAATAACTTTTCTTTCTATGATTGCACAATTGATTTTTATTCAATATATGTAAAATAAAGATGAGAAAAACATCTAGTTAGCGCAGTCCCGTTGAGGCTAAAATGTAGAATTTCATATATCTATTGATTCATAATGCTAATATAGAAAATACAGAATTTGATGGACGCCTAATTTTTGTTTTCATTGTTGCTATTCGCTCGTTAGTAAACATATTTCGTTATTCATTTTTCTTATTATAAGCATAGAAGTAAACGATAAACAACGTTCTGATATAAGACGATAATATAATGCTGGTTGCTGTATCTGTAATGGATTAATAAATTGTTTTCTATGGTCTGTAGTAGTGGGAGAGGGGAGCATAAAAAATCTCACGCTTAAACTTCCACTCACTATTTTCTTCGGAAACATATGTGAGTTCGACAGAACAAGAACGGTCATCGATGGATAGTCGAATTTAAATTTCTATTAGAAAGAATAGACTCTCCGAAAGAAATCACTTGTTATATTAAATGGTGTTCTAGAACTCAAGAAATGTTTTTGTGTAATAAGCTTTGTCTTCGATTTCGTCGTGATTCGGATAGTTAGGAGTTCTGTCAAACGACAGTAGAAATTCTTGAGATTGAAAATGATCGCTGTCATTGGATAATGTGATCTGATAAGAATTTCGAATCTATCGATTCTTACAAATGTTTTAGTCATTTCTCTCGATGTCTACTATTTCTTATGAGATATCTCATAAAAACGCATGCATCCATAAGCGACATTCGATAAAACTTCAAAGAAAATCATATACAGTAAGCCAAGTACAGTCAATGAGACGATTCAGTTTCTATCATTTGCTTTCACTATACTATCAGAGATTTGCATCGAACGTATAATTAAATCACGCGCATATATCTCTATAATATGCGACATCTATACCCAATGAAACGTACTAAATGCTGAATTCATGCTCACCAAACGGACCTGCTCATACACAAGTTAAACTGCATAGAAATAAAATTTGAAAAGCGGTATTCTATGCGTTGAATGCAGTGAAGTTCTTCATTACATGTTTCGATGTACCGCTAACTCGATGTTAGATCATACAACTTTGCACGATTTATAATTATAATACTTTGTTTTGGAGTATTATTTCACAATTCACGGATTTAATAGCATAAATACATATATTCTAGCGTTAATTTACAACTATATAATAATGTTTGGACCTCAAGCACGAGACAAACAAGAGTTCATTCAAGCAGATAGTAGAGTATGGTCAAGAGACACCATACACTGAGAAAAATAAAGAAGTGAGAAGATGATAATTGAGGTGACGACACATCATGTTGTTATACTCATGTTCACACCGAACGTTTTCTACAGTTGAGTTCAGATCTTGTTGAAAACATTTCTATGTTTTGCTAGATTTTAAATCGAACCTGTAACAAAGATGAAGTACCTAGCTGATCTCATCTTCAGATGCAACAACTATCTCCTAGAGCGTATCAGTAACCTTCCGATATTTATTCTTCAAAATATCGTTTTACTCTAACTATACAAGAGAGAAAGAAAAATCTACATCGATCGAGTCGTTCGGCAATGTCTAGAAGTCACTCATAAGACTACGTAATAGCAAACAGATGAATAAATAATCAATCATACATGATTATATGATGAATTTGGTTACGTTTTGATGAAGAAGTCACACACTGCAGCAATGATGTATACTTTGTGAGGCTATCGTAGAAATATAGATCATCGTAGTACGAACCTATGCAACACAATTAAATATGACTCGATGGGAAGAAATAGTATTGTTAAAGTTATATGTTACTCTTGCTTGTAGAATCTCTTTTATCAATCATGAACAAATCCAATCGATAAGACAAAAGAAATCCTTTCACATGATCTATGAAGTAAATCCATATAAATAAAAGAAATAATTTTGTTATACGGTTCATATCATTTCAATACTTTTTGTATCGGATATATAAAAAAAAAGGATGTGAAGATTCTTTGTATAAACAAAACGTACGCATAGGATTATAAATACTTCAGGTTCAGTGACAATGAAAAATAGGGAAATGATTATCTACTTCGATGCATAAACTATGCATGAATAGTTCAGTCTATGCTACTCGAGTAGACATCAGGAAAATGCTCACGGGCACATGTGACCGCGACCAGGTTCGATGAAGACTTGAATACGACTGTGATACAGAATCGCTGAGTAAAAAAGAACTGGGAAAAGGTAAATAATGAAATATTTCTATCTTTTTTAATCTTAATAACATGAAGAAAAATGATACTGGAAAAACAACATGATCCATTCATATAAATATAAAGATTTACTATTGTACTGATGCTCGTTTTTGTTTTCACTTCTATTACCATGACTTCAATATTCATGTTCAGATAAATCCTTAACTTCGACTTTTTTTGAAATACGATTGGTAGAATTCTCTTTTAGCTCATTTTTTGCCCACATAAATATCAATTGATATCATTGGTAGCAAGTTAATCCTTTCTTTTAAACATAGTGTTCGATGTGACCATACTAATGAAACATACGCGTGACCCATTGTTATTAGGTGTAGTTATTGGGTAACGACTTTTAGTGTCAGTGATTGTAATCGGGATAGTATCCATCGATTTCAAAAATCCACCTGATTTTTGTGTACTCAAAAAGTGAGTACACTCTAGAATCGATCAGTGTGTCCGGCCGTTAACACGATAACTCTTTACAAATACATTTGATTGAGCTGAAATTTTGTGCACAGAATTGTCTGATGAATATCTCGGTCAAGTTCGAAGATGAGAAGGATCCGGCAAGAAATATTTGAGTTATCGGGAACATTGTCATTATTGACCAAACCATCCCTGAAGGGGGGTACAGGGAGTTTTTCAAAAAAACATTTTTTTCTCAGAATTGTCCACAACGTACAAAACTCGACTCCATATTTAACGCTGATTCCGAATCTGATATTAGTTTTGCTTTCTAACAAAACATCGCCTGAAAAAGCACAAAAACTGCATCCCGAAACCAAACGCCTCGATATGTCTGAGATGATCACTAGTTTTGGGGATTTACCACGATACTTCTTCCGTGCACACATTCTAGAATGACTGATGTGTCTCATTCACTTTTTGAATTACAGATAACTCTCGGACTTCAATCCGAGGTTTTCACGTTCGAAAAACGAAAGCTTTCAATTGTTGATATCAGCTCGTCATCTGAATAGATTCATGATTAAATCTATATTCCCTAATATTCAGGTTTTGAAAAAAAATAACTATTGATATTGTTTGACATCTGTTGATTTACATGAGTGTAACCATGTCATTCATATCTGTGTAAAACTAAAGAAATAACTCAGATGAATTTTTTTCAGTAATTTACAACATAGAACGATGCATACACTAATAAGCAGTCGCTTCCGTCGAGCCTAAAAATTCATTCATTCCTTAGAATCTCATTTTAGACGAAATCAAGTACATCAGTAAGAGCCGTCTCTATTATACGCTATTTAATTAGATGTTCTCTCTGAGTTTTAGTCGAGGCATATTCCAATCTGGATATAAGAAACTCAAGTAATAACATTGAGCACGTATATCACGGACCCCCTCAAGTTAAAGACAGAAAAGAAACATTCAGTGTATCTCTGCATGTCCCTTGCCTACATTATCTCGACGTTGATTAATCATATTCAGATTTACATGAATTTCAAGAGTTTACATATAGAAAACATGAAATATTATCATTGAATTGAACTTCAAACTAGAAACTATTTCAACCGCTTGCTGTTTGAATTATACATCATGAAAAGATATGATAATGCAAGTTTTTCTTTTCTAAATGCTCATATGGTAATTCATTTATAGTTATGTGTGTATACGCAAAAATTCAGATTTAATAATGAACTACAGTTATAATCTATAGAAACGGAAGCAATAGTTTCTAAGTTAGAAATAAATTTTTAAAAAGAGTGATACTTAAATTTGGTTAATTAAACAATTAACATTCAACGAACATGATTGTGTCACACTGTTTTGACATTAGTTCTCTTCAAATGATCTCAATAGAAGAATAAACTCTCAGATTATTCCAAGTACTATGTTATTCGTAACATAAGAAAAATATTTAATTTACATAATCATATTGTTGTCTCAATAGATCAACATCGAGCAAGTGATAAAATTAATCTATTCACAAGAGAACATTAAAATGAAACGAGAGCAATGCAAATAGAAAAAAATTCTCTTCAATATACAATTGAAAATGTTAAGATGCAATGTCTTCAACACAAAATGAAAATACACTTGAGAAAAATTTACATCATACAATGAACGATTTTATAAGTAGTATTTTTCATATTGATTATAGGCACAGCATAATTCAGAAGATAAATCAAGTCGAGATTGAATCGTTAAACTTGTGACAAATATAATATAATCATTGATGTTCTTGTCTCTTCGTCACTATCACTGTGCGCCTACAATCTCACCTGAGTTCACACTGCCGGTTAACACTATGTTTTCTTTAAACTAATCACTGATGAATATATCACAAGTTTTAAAAAGATACTCCAAAAGTTTCGAATTATCGTAGATGGATTGTTTTTATGTAAAACTTCTATGAAATTAATTGATCAAATGATGTGATTTTGTAGAGGAGAAGAACGAGCTATCTTTTCGAAATTTTTGAGTATTAAATAATCATATGAGCATTTTATTCATCTCGAGTCAGCTGTTTTTATTTTGTATTTTTGAAAAAAAACAAATATGTATATAAAAAATGTTTCTCGAAAATAACGAGCACATCAACAGTATTCCAAAAAGGTCAAAGGCTATTGCTCGAAGACGAGGTCAACAGATAATGAAATCTGATTATTGATAGTTTAAAACAAACAAAATCTGGTTTATCAATATATTTTTAAAACAAGCACGTTTGTATGATATATTTATTAATCATTTTGATATTTTTTTTTTTTCATTTCGAAAGATAATCCGTCTTCTCCTGTAAGTTGAAACTTTTGGATCATATTTTATTTTGTTATTTAACATAAAAGTCAACTGTTGCCATGTTTTTTGAAGCTCATCGATTGTTAATAATACTTTCGTGAATTGTTCTATTAGAAAATTTTCTTATCATCATGTTAATTGTATTTTCACTGTATGCAAAATTCATGTTTACCGATCTGCTTACAGATCATATATAGGAAATCGAGAAAGACGTTAACTAACATTGAAGCCTTTACAAACACTAGAATCGTATCTCGATTGAGAGAAAGAATTTAACTCAATGTCAGTATTTATTTCGATTACGGCCTCGCTATGACACATACTAATCCTTTAGATTAAACAAAGACAAACATTTTTTATTGAATCCATTGCAACCGTTTCCCATGCAAAATAAATGTGAAAACTTCGGACTTAAGTCCGAGAGTTATGTATACTTCAAAAAGTGAATGAGACTCATCAGTCATTCAAGAATGTGTGCACGGAAGAAGTATCTTGGTAAACCCCAAAACTAGTGGTCATCTGGGCATTTGGTTTCGGGGTGCAGTTTTTGTGCATTTTCAGGCGATGTTTTGTTAAAAAGCAAAACTAATATCAGATTCGGAATCAGCGTTAAAAACTGAGACGATTTATATACGTTATGGATAATTCTGAGGAAAAAAATGTTTTTTTGAAAAAATCCCTGTATCCCTCCTCAGGGATTCTTTGACCAATAATGACAATTTTTTCGATAACTCAGCCATTTCTTGCCGGATCCTTCTTATCTTCGAACTCGACCGAAATATTGATGAGACAATTCTGTGCACAAAATTTGAGCTCAATCGAATGTATTTATAAATAGTTATTGTGTAAACGGACTGTCGGACACAGTTACTAGTTCTAGAGTTTACTCACTTTTTGAGTACACAGAAAGACTATCGAGCACTTTGACAATATATTATTGATTGCTCTAATCTGATCAATAGAAACATTATTACTGACATATGACATTACTTGCGTCCTTTGTTTCATATCAGTTATGAAAACTGGATAATATAGAGTAAATTAACATTTCTAATAATTCTTTGTTGCTAGTAAAATCTATTGACTTGTGTGACCTAAATTGTCATACTTCGTAGTAACTTGTAATTTTTCTTATCATTTACATCCACTCTAATTCATCATAGATTTACCCGACTAATCTGTTCTTTTCAATCTTTCATAGATTCATTCCATAGAATTGAATATGATAAAACTCTCACAATCATGATTCGTAACATTTCGAATGTTTGGAAATGATTTAGAATAGTCTGTTACAATATCAGAGCGATGTTTCAACACTATATAATTTTGATTCTTAATTTGTATTGATTTATTTCAGTTTGCGAAAAAAAAAACAAATAATCATAAACAATGATAATAATTTGAATGGAGAGAACTACAAACGATTGATAATTGTCTAATGTAACAATGAACGTATGTTGTTTATCTATAAACGAGAAATATTAACAATATTTATTATTGTCAATAGATATACGAAGAATTGGTTATTTCTATGACTATTGTAATTTTAACATTGTTAACGTTTGTTATCTGATATTTTAATAACTTCAGTTGTTCCAGTTGTTGTCTGTCCTCCTGTATTCATTTGTGCGATAATAAATATTAGAAATTTATTCCAAGCTTCTTCATGTTCATTTGTAAAATCAAAGTCGAGCGCTTTCATTTGTTCTTGAAGAATTTCCAATATAGACTTTTTCATAATCTTTCAAATAAACAAAAACAAACATTTAGAAGACTTAACCGAAATTCATCAAAGGTTTTGATTAAAATAAAATTCGTAAAAACATAAAACAGTCCTACCAATAATGATTCATATTCAGCCATGCAAGCATTTTCTGGCAGTTCAAGTGTTTGAATTTCCGTTTTCAAATTCTTTTCATTACTAATGACTGATATAATTTTATCAAGCACTGATATCAATTGAGTACTATAATCACGTAATCCTATTTGCCAACTTAAATCAGTTCTTAAGCATGAATCATGTTGACCGAAATCGAAATTATTTCCTTCGACTTGAATTTTCGCTCTCCAATATTTGCGAAATGTTGGATTATGATTCGTAGCTCTAAAAAGGCCGTACATAGTTTTATATTGGTCTTCGTGATTATATAGGATTTCACATTACTTTATAAGAACATCTTGAGCAAATCTATGAAGATTATGAGCTTTGATAATATTCCAACATTGTGTTAAATGTAAAATATCGGTCGAACTCAGTGCATGTTGATATTTAATTTGGGTTGCTGTTGAATGCAAACAGCCCATAAATAATCTCTATTGACTTAACAGTAGAAAATAAATGAAGAAAATGTCTTTGAATTCTAACTGAAACGATTCGTAGGAGAGATCTTAGTTTTTTTTAAATTTCCTTTTCTTCTATTCTTTTCATTACTCATACGAAGAATTTTCTACACCAATGAACAATTCTTCTAATTCTTTGTACGTTTCATAGATCTCTACGATTTTATTTCATAAATAATAGTCATAAAACCTTAAAATAACAAGTAATCATTTTAAAATCACGTAGATAAACTAAGCTTAATCGATCAGTCGTGTAGCTACTTCTCGACAATAATATTCTAAATAGATTGACTATGCGAATAAATATAATGAAACATAATCTTGCACGAAAATATTCAAACATACAAGTACAGATAGAAACTCGTCTTGTGCAATCAAGAATTGTACTGCACGATTAAAGTTCAGTATAAAATATGAACTTTTTTTTCAAGGTTTCTATCTGAGTATTAATGATGTGAAATTCTTGACATAAGATAGCACGTTCATACATAACAGTTGCATATTATAATTTTCCATAGAGATTATACTAACGGGTCTTTCAAAAAAAGAACAAACATCACTGCTCACGGTCAGAATTCTAATTGGATGAGAATTAAATTTAGAAGCAAGGTGATGATGACCGTGAAATGAGACTTCAACGAAATACAGTAAATAACTTTCGATTCATATGACAAGATTTCTTTTCTATTTATTGAATATAGAAAAATCTCGATTCTTTCTGATCAACTATGATTAATTCTCCAAATAGAGACCATCATTAATACAATCAATGTTTTTCTATTCGTATATTAACGGGTGGTCGGAAAGTTTTGGCACAAAATGTTTGTTTCTTTTTGGTCCACTCGAAAATATTTCAGACGAGTCGAAATCTATGGGTTAGAAGCAGAATTTCATGATCTTTAAGAATATGAGTTTAGAAGTTATGTGTCAGTTTTTGTTCGAGAGAAGTAAGGGAATCTTTGAAAGACCTGAAAAATTAGTTTGGACGGAA
>OENT01000405.1:0-43695 GCA_900239685.1 Rotaria macrura | reverse complement strand
TTCCGTCCAAACTAATTTTTCAGGTCTTTCAAAGATTCCCTTACTTCTCTCGAACAAAAACTGACACATAACTTCTAAACTCATATTCTTAAAGATCATGAAATTCTGCTTCTAACCCATAGATTTCGACTCGTCTGAAATATTTTCGAGTGGACCAAAAAGAAACAAACATTTTGTGCCAAAACTTTCCGACCACCCGTTACCTTGATTTGAGATTTAAAATGAATCTAAATCAACTTCGAGAGTTTTTTGTTTGACGTTAAGAATTATTTTGTACTAATTATTATTATTATGTAACTAGATTCCTATTCATCATCATACATCAGTATAAAAAATTCGAATTGTATAGTTATTTCAATGAACATCACATCAAGTATTTTCTTAGTAAAACTAGATTTTCCACATCACATTACAAATTACATCCCCTTGAGTCACTTGATACAATGGGATTATCCAGACTCGGAGATAATGAAAGACGTTCATTTTCTGAAGTATATTTTTCTATTAGAATGATTAGAATATATTTTTAATACGTCGTAATGATCTGCACTGTTCTCAGTGGATGTATCTTCATATGAGAATACAAGAAGAAGATTATTTATATATTAAATAAGGAACAAAAAGAAAAAATACATTCAATTAGTTAAACTTGTTCTATAAAAATCACCAGTCCAACGTATCGACAACATTGTCACGATCGTCTTTTGAAAGATAGAAACTATTAAACCATCGACGTATTTTTAAAATCGGTCCATCATTTTTGACAAGAAGTGGTGCACGTTTCTGAATCTAAATAGACAAACAAAGACAAGATAATAGTTTATTTTTTCGTTGTCTTCTAATCAATGGCGAAAAATGTTTTTTTTTGTCTCTACTTTATTTTCCCAAACATCAATATCTCGTTGCCATTGTGCAATCCAATTTCCAATAATATACCAATGTAATAATCTCGGTATTTTTCTTTCAACAAAAGCTCGAAATTCAACATCTAATTCTATATAACCAGTTGGTGTATGTGTATGAAATAGATATATTCTTCCGAATTCACCATCGAAACGAAACAATGTGATTCCACAAGGTCCATAAAATGTAATTGATGCGTCGACTTTCGTTGATTCATAGTTTTTACCAAATAAATTAATCATTGCTGTATCATAGAAATAGGCGAGATGATGTTCTTTACCGAATTCTAACGATGCAGTATGATGAATAAATACGAAAGGTACACGAATTTTAGTCCATGGTATATACATTTGTCCATGTAATGGTTGAAAGTGTTGAACGTCAGCTGAATTTTCAGCAAACTCTTGTAAATGCATTTGTATATTTGGATAACGGTAAGTACCACGAAATTCAAAACGATCTGTAAGTAATTCGTCTATGCAAATTGCATCATAGTGTGGTGGTTCATTCAAAGGATGATACCATACCATAATCATTCCATGACGTTCAACACATGGATATGAGTGCATTTTGGCCTAGGTAAAAATCAATATAACATGATTTAAATGACAATTAAAAGAAAAGAACTCGTCGTATTTGTTTACTGTATCAGGAATTTTTCCATCTAAATATGGAATCTTTGTACATCGACCATCTTGTCCATTAAATTCCCACAAATGAAAAGGACATTGTATACAATTCGTACCGGGCATAACTCGTCCACCAACCGCTAGATTAGCGCCCATATGAACACAGAATGCTTCTAAGACATGAACTTGACTTAATTCATCATCGGATCGAAAAACAACCATTTCTCGACCTAATGCAAAAGCATGTTTTACTTGACCACGATCCGGTATATCTTCCGAATTACAGATGCGGTACCAACCAATTGGATATTGTCGAGGATAGGTTAAACTTCGGTCGATACCTCGTCGAACTTTTCTAGTCTGTGTCTTCATTGAGTCATTCGATCGAGGAATATACGTGAGTACTAGGGCTATAATCGGTACAATTAGCCACCAAGTGGAGAATAGAAGTTCCACAATTGAAAACATGGCAAAGTCTTCTAAAACGAATCTTCACTCAAATATTTTTCAAAACATAATGAGATATATGGATGAACCATACATTTCATATCTTAATAACAAAAGAAGTACCCACATCGTCTATCTCTATAAGTACCCGACAAAATTTATTTCTCAAAAATGTTTTTAAGTCTGCTCTACTTTTTCTTTTTTTGTTTTTATTGTGAACATAAACCAGCTGATAGCTTTTGTTTATTACCTGCATCAATAAATTCAAATTAAGATTTGTTTTTGTTCTAGAGATCACTTTGATTTGTTATGAACATGCAAAGTCAATTGTGGTGCAGCTTTCGAAGATAGAAAAGCGAAACCATGCAAGAGCATAACTGTGTTTCCTATTTGACTTCTCTATGAAAACTTTGTCCAATAGAAGTGAATAAAAAAAGTATCGTTCGATGATATACTGACTTTCATATGAGAGTATAAGTAAATATATCTTGATGGGACAAAGTACGCGTTATATTGGTCTATTTACATTTACCTACCTTGCTTTTCTTTCATAATTCATTAAATTTATTTAAATGCATCTTAAATGTTTTTTTTTTAGACGCAATTTCGTTATGAAAGCATCGCACGTCAAGAAATGAATCATTATCTTTGATAAGAGTTTTTATGACCCGTGTATTAACGCATGAGTCTTACATGATTAGTTCAATAAATTGTACGGTCTATTGCAGTTAATGCAAATTTTGAACAACCTATATGTAGAGAGTATGCTCACGATGATGAAAATAAATATAAACTTTGGCGAACAAATTCATGTAACTGAAATAGTTCTAGAAGAAGATTGGTGAGCTCGAAAAAATTTTTGATAAGTACTTAGCTGACGGCATTCAACAAGTCTCGAACCGTAAAGTGCGCACTATAGTATCTACTCTATACTTTCGAAAATGATTCGATTGCATAGAGAAAAATCGGTCATCTTTATAATCAACTTGTTTTTCGAATTAAATTCAATCGGAAGAAGGCCCAAAACGCCTTAACAGACAAACACATCGCTGTGTCAATATAAAGAGAAGAAAGATATTGTGTGGACCTTTAGTAAATTGAATGGGGTTTCAAAAAAAGGAAACGTACCAAGAGGGTCGCAACGTTTCGCTTGACATTGTCGAACGAAAATATTTTCCTTCAAGCCTCGAATGAATGGATCGATTCTTGAATTGTTCCCATCTTGGAATTTATCAATCGTGCTTGGCAATCTTTCATTTGTACAGAATTCAAAACATCTCTATTTGTTCTCATGCAACTATTCGAAGTTTCTGTCCACAATTTATTGAATAATTAGAAAATAGACTTGTGTTAACTAAATTAAAATTTCAACAATGAGAGAATTGGTCATTATATTTAAATTTAAAATGACACTAATACGCTTACATAACATTTCACGATTGTTCATCGCTAATAGATCTATGAAAAGAACAAAGGTAACGAAATTGACTTTCGACCTACACATAGATTTGACACTTAAAACTTACCTATTTGTTTTTTTTTTGATATTTCAATCATGTACGTTCTTTTAGTTTAACTAGAATGTTTTTACTAGCCATCAAAGTTTGAAATGAATAACCATAATGCATATGTAATTATGTCATAGATAGATTCATTGTTTAGACCTTATCGTGTAATTCAATTTTCTACGTAATCTTATGACAGATTTTTCCTCAAATCTCGAATACTATTAAGCATACGTTTGGCAAATCTCAACCTGGTAAATCATTTGCTTCGAACATTCAACTACTACAATATAATCAAGTAGTGGTACTTTCAAGCACGATAAGTTTATCTTTGAACGACTTGAGAAAAGGCGATTATAAGTTTCATGCCAATTGTTGACCAAAAAACAGGATATGTTTATAATAAGAGAGGAAGATTTCCTCAATCCGGTGGTACATACTTTATACAGTTCTGTTGTGCATCGATGATTTCCATAGATGGCGCCACATTCGCTGCCTTTTAATGTACACTACAGCGAGTATGGCGATTATTTTCGAAACCATCGGTGTACAACAGAACCGAAAAACATATATACTGCCGGATAGAGAAACTCTTCCTCCATGCATCTACATACATCCTGGCTTTTATGCTCAAAACCTTATAATCGCCTTTGAGAATGCGTATGTAGTTGTCACTGTATAAAAACCAAATGATTTGTTTTTTCATAATATTTGGGGCTAATACGAACTTGATTATTCACTATGAAAGTGTACATAATTAGTTCTACTTCAAAACTTACTTCGTTATGCTGAAAGAGAAGCGTAGATTATTTATGAAAACAACTTTAGTATTTAGTTGATATGTTGGCAATTCATTTATCTAATTTATATCCTTCAAATTTTGAATAAATACAATTGATATGTTCTCGTAGAGTATTGAATTGTCCATCCATCGAAAAGCAACAAGGCTAAAATTTGAACAAGAACTATTAATTTAGATTTGAATGAAATATTAATCAACCATATGTTTCCGTCACATCCGTCATACTATATCATTAAAGAATCAATAAAATTATTTATAAATTTCATATAATTTATTTGATTTATAATCATATTCAAACAATGTTATAAATGTTGAGCATGCATCAACAATATTGCAATTAAAGACTGAATTACTTGTCTGATTTTACACAAAACTCTTCGTGTACTATTTCTATTTACGGATCTACTGTAATTATCGATATCAACGTTCTATTTATTCATCTACATTCGATGACAAGGAATAGACAATTGTTGAGAACAATCAACGAACTATTTGTTCTATGTCATTTTCCATCAGATATATTCCACATTCAGTATGAATTAATTATGAGTCAAATTTGATAGTAAGAAAATGGTTTTTCAATCATTGTAAATTTTGTTTTCCTATCATCGTTATGTATACACGAAACTGAGTGCATCTGTAGGAAAGACTGTGTCTAATTAAAAAAAAAAGAATCGAATATAAAATTTTCATCAAACAAAATTATTTGTTAGATTATTACGGACAATTGATTGTGTGTAACTCTTACTGATAGATCCAGATCGATTCGTCAGATTAGATTATAGTTTCAGAAATGTTCATGAACGAAGAATAATATACTTACAATTGAAGAAGTCATCGTTCAAAATTTGCGATGGACATTCATATTTAACTATTTCTTACTCAATCATTAACTCCATTGTGCTCTCAATATATAGACAATGGCTATGGATGTTGATAGGTCGACGATCTATCAACATATCTAAAAACTAGAATAAACCATCTTCCTTCGTTAGAATTAATACGAGCGAAAAATAAAACTGAAATGCAATACAATTCACAACTTGATGTATTGTCACTGTTTATTTTATATATATATATATATATTTCATCGTCATATTTTATTAATGATCATTTTACGAAATTCATGACAGTAGTGTTTTGAGAACATCGCGTTGTACGGTTACATATATTATTGAAATGTAATAATTAATATTCAACTAAGCAATGGTGTCATAGGTATCACTGATTTTATATTCTGTTTGAAGTATCATTTCATTGCATAATAAATGTGCTCGTTTTATTCATAGGCATCGCGTTGATTTTTGTACTTAGTACATTGAGAATTATTGATTCATGGAATATTTGTTAATACTATTTGTACATGTCATAATTATATTCATTGGCCTTGAAATGAGCGACAAAATAATGTAGACTTTAGTCATTTATTCAGCAGTATCATAAATTTGATAAAACATACAGGATTCAAAAGAAGAAAATCTGTTTTAATTCACACGCTCGATGGAAAAAACGAAGAAGAAGAAGAGAAAGTGATTTATCTATTTCGTTACTCAATTACCCTGCAGAAACGAGTAGTTAAGCCTCTCTACATTTTTTTACGAAGATTCCTCATTGTCACATGTTCGTTCTCTGTGCACACAAATGAAAGTAAAAAAAAATAGAACATTAATACCACTTGATCTGACGACAACACATTGAAAAATTATATCTCTGTTAATTTTCTTTTTATCACTTGTGATTAAAAAGTGCCAAACATTTTGTTTTCATTTCTTTTGTTAAATTATGAGTTTTGATTTTCTTCAGCAATACACAAACAATTGTATGTCATCAGTGAATTCTATCGGTTTGTTATTCTTTATTTTAGGTTGTATGCTAGGTTTTTCTTCAGAATAGAAGATAGATAAATTTTGTTTTTTTTTGTCGAATCAATCAAGACAAACATGCGTTGGGGTACAACATGTTTTCATCTTTTTTTGGTATTATATTTTATTGCCGGTCTTTCACTTCTCATTACGGGTAGTGTCGCTCATCAACATGCATCGAAATGTAAGTTAATATTTAACACGCACATCATTTTACATTTACTTTTAGTTGCCGAACTCACTGGTCGTGCAATTATGTCCGGTGCTGGTTTAGTTATAGCATTAGGGGTTTTCATCATTATTTTATCAGTTGTTGGTAAATGATTTCTATATTCTATATCTTAGGGAAAAAACTAATATTATACAATATTATTTTTTCATTTGATCTATTTTAGGTTTTATAGGAGCATATAAAAATCGTTTAGGACTAATAAAAGTTTTTATTGTCTCATTAGTTTTAATCCTATTACTTCAATTTATTGCCGTTATTGTTGGATTTACTCTTCGTCAAAAAGCTGATGATAAATTAAATGGCAAGTTAATGGATTCATTAAAACTTTATGAAAATGGAAATGCGGAAGTGCAGAGCGAATGGAATCTTCTTCAAAGACGATGGAAATGCTGTGGTGTTAACAATTCGACAGATTGGAAGACACATACAAGTATTCGAACACCAGATTCATGTTGTAAAACGACTTGTCCAGCCAGTGTAGAAGATGAAACGCAATACTTCGAGAAAGGTTGTTATCAATCAGCACGTAATTTATTCGTTGAATATTCGAAAGCATTAGGTGGAGTTTCACTATTCTTCTTCTTCATTGAAATTGCTGGAATGATATTAGCCATTGTTCTCTTACGAGATTTGAAAATGAATTATGGAAATGTTTAATTAATACCAATGGAATGAATGTGAACATTTATCATTCAATCATTAACTGTGCATTGTTTGTCGTTTTCATGTTTTTTGTTTAACATGTTTAAAAGTAAAAATAAATTTCTTAATCATCATATTCATTGAAATTGTTCCAAATGAGATTTTAATGAAATAATATTCTCATTTTGATCATTCATTTCTATTGAATCGATATCAATTGTTGGTTCGTTGGGTTGTGCAAATTGATAGTAAATTATGAGAGTACTTATGATCATAAGACTAAAAAGAAATAGTTCACCTAGAATAATAGTTAATATGGCAATAGTTATTGCATTCATTTAGTTGATTTGTCATGCGCGCGCTCAACTTATTTCAAGAGTTAGTTATTTGATGAACTCGAACGAACACGTGTTTGTAAATATTGATCGACGATTCACAAAGAAACAACAAATATTTGATATGAGTTCGTTTTGTACTATTTGTGATAATTTAGAATAATATTTGAAGATTTTCATTTAAAACTTCTAAATAATGATTGAAAGTAAAGGATAAATATCGAAGAGCATTTTTTTTTCTAGATCTCGAAAACATGTATCATAAATCGAGTGTGTTGGCAATAGGAAATTTTATCGTAAAACACGATTCGATAAATCGGAATGTAGTCGAATGCTTTTTCTCTTTCTTAAAACTGATCACGATCTCGGAGGTTCAAGGATTTTTCGAGCAGTAAGAGTAAAAACAATGGCATTAGAAAACAGCATTATGTTTACATTCTGAAGGCAAAAGTTGTAATATTGTTTCATGCTTCAGACAATTCTGTCATAATGAAATATGTATATCAAAAGAGAATGTTATAAAACTATTCCAAGGATAGATGTGTTATTTTGACAATTTGAAAATTAATTATATTACTAAGCAGTCTCTTATTTTGTCAGGAAAGAAAAAGACCAAGTAAAGATTAAAAAAGGATAAGTCTTCTTTTTCTTATATCCTCTACCCTGCGGAAGTTGCCTCTTCTTACTACAACCCTAATATGTAGGTTGTTACGATTACCTTGAATAGTTCAAATAGAAATGATTCTACTTTCTCATACTCTATTATGTCCTAATAGTTTTACTCAACATGATTATAAAAACGAAATTTTAATTCGATCTCAGCTACAAACCATGACACACACTTCTATTTATCAAGCTGTGCGAATCGGAAATGATGAAAAAAAAAATAGAACTTTTTTTGTGTCTATTATCTCATGTTCACAACTTCGTCTAACATTTAATAATGAAGATTTTCTCTCAATCAATTCACTCGTCTCAAGATTATTGTTGAGACATCTTGTGTTAGTCTTGCAATGTCCAACGATTTCATATTAAAGTATATCAAAACTTTATTTTATTAATGGATTATTGACAATTTTTTATCGAAATAGAATTATTCAATATCTGTTCATTCGTAATTTATTTTTTTTCTTCGTTAACCAATTTATTTCATACATAAATTTTTTGTATTCATTTTTATTCGAATTCATAAAAGAAAACTTGTAATAAAACAAGAAGTCCATTTCAAAGATTTCTAATTCGTAAGATTCATAGGATATAATCAAGCAAAGACAATATTTAAAAATTTATCCGAATTTCCCTAAATGACTATTGAACAAATTCGAATGAGATATCGACTAAGAGATTATACAAAATTTCAAATTATTCATTCAAATGTAAAAATTAGAAATCAACGTATGATGATGGAATTTAAACTAAAATCATATATCCATCCTAATATTCTGAATATCTTGTTTTTCTTTTTTATAGAAGAAGACATGAAGAAAGAGGAATCTACATCGAATGTTGATGATATATTCATTCGTCAGACAACCAATCAATTATTGTGTACCAAACTCGTTCCCATCGATTTCGTTTCGGTTTTAAAGAAATAAAAGTAAACACATAATAAATTATCAAACCAACAATGAATAATATCAATAAACGAATAAGAACGAGAAGAGTTAGAGATGGCCATGATTGAAATCGATGATGAGAATGATGATAAGAAGAAGGCATTGTATTTCGTCGCTTTCGAAAAGTACTTGTACTTGTTGATTTGATCAATTTATCCTGTTGAATTAGACCACTATTATGATTATTTCGATAGTGATAGTCGACTGGATTATGGATTACTAAATTTGAATCGTCGACTTGTTGAGAACAATCAGACGAACGTGTACTATCAACATGATGTCGACGAGAACACAATGTACGATGCTTATCCATCAAAATAATCAAATAATGAAAACGGAACAATTCAATGAACGATTTCTTTAGCAGATTTTAGCGCGTTACATATTTTAGAAACGTGCGCGGATAAAAAAAAAAGATAAAACTAATTCTTCGTTCGAATGATTATAATTATCATGTTGAACAAAATGGAACGTGTTTATTCTTTTTTTTTCTATTGATTTTATGATAATGAAATTCTAATATCATGTTATTATATTGATTCTTTATTTTCAAGAAAGTCATAAAAAAGAAAAGAAGGACAAATTGGATATAATAATCATAGATGTATGAGAAGAAAAAAGAAATACATTCAACATGTCTTCGTTAATGAAGTTTATGCATTACGTATGATTGATTTTAAATAAATTCGATTCTTGACTATATGATACAGTCTCTGATCGGTAATTCGACAAAAAATCGTACAAGTGTCGAGTAGACAAATTAGATAGTGCACTCGTATAGTACTATTCTCTTTTTGTGTAAACATGCAAGTGGCCCGCTGGTTCATAGATTGTCTCATAGACGAATACATGAAAGTTGATTATGAATATACGAACAACTAGTCGAATTCTTCCATATGTGTATGTGCAACTAGGTAAAGAATAACAAAGAAAAGAAAAAAAGATGATGTAAAATTACGAGTCCAAGTTACCGCTGTTACCGTCCTAGAATTTCATTTCTCAATCATTCGTTTACAAGAACGAGTAAGAGAACACGTAATATTCTTTCTCAGATTGCATCATTGTGAAGGCTAATGATTGTTCATTATCAGGTCGGTTCAACATGTATATAAAGCGTGTGTGTGTGAGAAAAAGAACGAGAATTCGTTTTTATGTAAATATATACACAATTCTTTTTTGTCAGTCATCATCATCATCACCACCACCACGAGAGTTTTGCGTCTCAAGTAACGTTTACTTTCTTATGCGATGTGGAATAAAATCACGTCTATTTCGTTCTTTTCTTTTCCAACGAATATGCAAATGTATTTCTTAAATAGACAAGAATGAGTTCTAAAGCATACATATGATACTTATTTATCCACTGAAGATTTAATATAGTCGAAATATAATGAATTTTTTATTTGAAAGATAAGTGAAACCAGTGATTTATGATGTTAGTATTATTCTCTTTTCTTGTCGATGTCAACAGCAGGTAGTCTTTCGTTGATTTTCATCATCATCATCACCATCATCATTTCTTTTTATGTGAAAACCGCAGGCAGCAACGCTTTTTTCTTCTGCTTTTCATTTCTTTTATATCGGCTTTATTTTTTTTAAAGAATGTGTTGTTCTTCTTTTTTTTTTCTCTTGCCTTATGCTTCGTTTGTTGCATCTTACAAATACTCATACACATCCCATCATCGATCTCATCAGACGAGAGTTAGAGAGAGAACATATACGTTCGACAAGAAGAATAAGAAAGGCTTGAAATTTTATTCTCTCTCGCTCTCCTTTTGTGTATGCATTGAAAGAAAGCAGAAAGAATTTCGATTCTTCCATTCACACACACACACACACATACACATACATACATCTCGCATTATTCTGTGTCCGTTTCACTCCATCTATTTTAATGTAAAAAATAACAAGACTAGGAAAGACGAAGACGTTAAGCCGTTAGCTCATCTGACCGTTGTTGTAAGAAAAAAAGGTAGCGTGTGTACGTGCTTGCTTAAGCCTAGAACTAGCTCAAATAATTGATTTCATGCAATCATGCCTTATAGATATTTCCGATATAGTGTGAGTTTTTTTTTTCTTCTGTTGTTACCTTTTTTGTTCCTTTTTTTCTTTCTTGCTCATTCTCGTCATCTTACTCTCGTATTGCTTGCTAATGTTTCCGACGAGAACGACAAAAACGGGTGCAATAATTGCTTCTCGATGCGTGTGTGTGCGCACTTAGAAAAACTCAAGGTCATTCTTTTTCTCACGGCTTTCTTCTCGTTCTATGTTCAGAAACTGATTATGTAGACATAAAGACGCGTTAGAGCTTTGCGACATATAGCACTACAGATTCTATTCATGTTAAGTAACATACCTAGGCAGCAAGTTGGTAAGTTTCTATTTCTTGATTTTGCATAACACTTCACTCGTCAATACACAGGAAAAAAAAAAGAAATTCTTGACATCATACGCAAAAGGTGAGAATCAAATTACTTCATTAATCTGTCCTTGAAGAGAAGAAGAAAGAAACTTGTTCAATCTGCATATGCGTAAGATTCGAGCCAGTGGTACTGCCTGTCATTCATCAAAATGAGATCGACAAAACGTAAAAAGAAAGAAAAACATATTATGACATCTCGAGAGAAAGGTTATTCATCCTTGAACAAAAGAAAGAATCTAATAAAATTGAAAAAAAGCAATTTAACTCTTGAAAAAACAACAGGGCGAACACAACGAGAGCTGTGTGATGATATTCAAAAAAATATTTTTTCCATCGTACTTAACAACTAAGGAAAAATAAGTTTTCTTCTCAGTTCTTCTTTTCCTTGATTGACTAACATCAATCATTTCTAGACAAATTCCTATATCGTCGATGACACAGTGTCCAATCCAACGAAATGTTTACACGTTGGTATCGTCGAATAATATCATGAATAAAACAATCGAAACGACGAATGTCTTAACAGCACATAATACAAATACGCCATCACGTATATCGGCGACAACATCCAATATATTTGATGATAGTTTAACAAATCTTTCATGGTTACATGATATCAACATATTGAAACGAACTATTCCAACAATAAATTTATCATCGTCTTGTTCAACAACATCAACAAATAACAATAAGCGTAAAGAACATTCATCATCCAATACGTCTGTATCACTATCTTCAACAAATATTGGTGCTGTTTATCCTAATGATATCATCGATGATAATAGTGAGTTCACATTACATAACGATAATGATGATGATAATGACGATGATGATGATGATGATGACGGTGAACAATGGAAAATTTATAAAACGAATCCACAAGCAAAACCGGTCTATTCATATTCTCAACTTATTCTTTTGGCTATGAGACAGTCGGGTTATGAAAAAATGACATTACAAATGATTTACGAGTGGGTGGCAGATAATTTTCCTTATTTTAAAAAAATGGAACCAACTTGGCAGGTATTTTTAAATTACATACATAAATTATTGAGCTACTCAATAGAAGATGAGAAAATTTTTATTTTCGAAATGTTATGAAGAAGAAGAAAAAAACACATCAGTAAAACACTTGAACTATTTTGTTTAATGAAAAAATGTTAGTGAATTGAAAAAAAGAAATGACGGAAATGATTAATATTCACCCAGCAGGAAATAAGAACACTGTTTTTTTTCCTTTGACCTTGTTCAGCTTCCTTTTCTCTTTCCCATGTGATTAAAAACAAACATCGAGATATATTTAACTATTGATTAACTTAAATATTTGTAGAATTCCATTCGTCATAACTTATCATTAAACAAATGTTTTGTTAAAGTTCCACGTACGAAAAAAGAAGCAGGAGGTAAAGGAGGATTTTGGAAATTATCTCCAGATTATGAACGACAACGTTCACTAAATAAAATTTCAACAAATAATTCACAAGATCGACAAATACATTCATCATCAAACAAACGTTCACGAACAACAAAACGATCAAATAATACTTCTGATAATGTCACATCATTGAATACGGGTATTAAATCTGAAGCATGGATTGATCCTATTCTTCCGTGTATACCGTCGAAAAACCAATTACCTATTCATTGTCATACGAAGAATGTCGATCGTCGTTCATCTTATGTTCGCATGCCAAGTAGTTTCCTTTCGCCAATATCATCGCCGAATTCGTTAACAGTACCGCAATTCTATCATCAACAACAAATAAATGATTTTTCATCTGTTTCAACTCCATCACCATCAACTTCACCGTCATCAATGTCATCAACTGTGGCAAAACAAAATTTTATTTCGACAAAATTAGATGACACAGATATGCTTCTATTAGATTCTGTTACATTTGACTGGGAAGCATATTTGTGTGAAGCACCAAACGATATTGATGTTCAACCACTCTTATCGACGAAAACCGAACAAGATTTATTTAATGATTTTAATGCAGCATTAACTGATTTAACGTATTCAGCTGAAGCTGCAGCCGCCGGTGGGGATCCGAGTGCATTTGATGGTTTTGACTATCCTACTAAACACTCAACATTCAATTCGTTGTTTGACGATGACATACAACAACAGCAACAGCAACAACAACAACAGCAGCCACTTACTGTAAAAGGTCGTGGAATAAAACGGCCATCATGGTGGCTTACCAATGAAAGTGTAACGCCAACAAAGTTGCCATCACTCGAAACAGCTTTCGATTTAAAACTATCTAAATAACTTCGTCTATTGTATATATATATATGTTTGTGTAGGGTCTTCCTTTTTCGTTTGCTTGTGGAATGTTTTTCTTTTTGCTTTCTTTTCTCTCTTCCGTCCAGCATCATTTCCTTGATGTTTCTTCTTTTCTTTTTTTTAATTTGTGCATGATTGAGGCAGCATTTCTTTTTGAAAACAATATGTGTGACACACATCATTTGCAATTAATCCATCCACAGAACAATATTAAAATTAGTTTGATTATTCTTTACTTTTTCCTTCATTTTCTTTCTTGTGTTTATCACTGTGATTTTAAACAGTTTCAACCGTCCATTATTATCATATCTGTGTGTGTGTGCGTGTGCGTGTATTTTGTTTCGTTTTCGCAAGATTAAAAAATTCTATTGACACAAACAAAACAAACATTTTATCAAAAAAAACTAAGTTGTTGTTTCTTTTTCTTTTTGTATATCGTTTATTTAAAATTAATAAAAAAATTAAAAAAAAATAACACGAAACAAAAGGAAATATCATGTATTGTTAAATAAAATGCCACGGTGAGAAGTTACTGAAGTATGAAAAAACTCATATGAATGCAGTGAAGTGTATCGAAGTAGAAGAATTACACTATGACAACAGTTTAAAAACGGACATAAAACCAAGGTCATTAGAATGTTTTTGTTCATAAAATAACTGCGGAAGGTATTATGTGTTTATCTACACGTTTATTTGTTTTCAGTTTAAATCAATTGAAAAGATTAAACATAAAGGTCTTTGTATATCTTGAATGTCAACTCTGTTTTTTTTTCTAAAGTATGAATAGTTTCACATAAGTTCTATGATTTTGGCATGTTTCCGATAGGAATGACTATTGTAACAATAGTCGATTGCGTGTTATCAGAATTGAAATTTTTCTTTATCATCAACATATTGCCTAGTTTGCTTCAATGTATGAATTTTGTTGTTTTTTAAATGTTAAGATACGACAACGATCGTTCTTTACTAATGTGACCTCAATGAGTACGGGTAAACGACTGTCTCGAATCATTTATCTATTGAAGAATGTTTTGAAAGTTTATTAATTTATGTCATGACCTACTTAAAAAAATTTAGAAAACTCGGATTCAAATTCAAATGTTATGTGTACTTCAGAAATGGACGTTGACAGAAGATTGATTTTGATCGAAGATCAGCAGTGTCAGTACACATCAGTTTTTCATTGCTATTTTCAAATGCAACATTGAGGAAACCTTAAGCCTCCCCCATCCCTCTCAAATTACAGGATATGTTCGGCTTGGTATAAAGAAGCTATGGTTAAATTTTCAGTCATCTCTCTCGATGTTTGGGTAAGATGCAAACCTGGCAAGGGTAAAAAATAGCGAATTTCGGTTATGCATTCCACGATTCGTGAATTGGGAAAAAACGAAATTTTTCAATATTTGAGAATTTTCGAGAAAAATTCATTTTTCTTGAGAAAGAGCTTAAATGCACCATATTTACCTCTATGATACACCATCATTTAGAGCTCGTAATAAGTTCTCTATAGTCCAAAAAACTAACGTTAATTCTATGGGAAATAAACACATATACAGACAAAGTGTCAATATACGTGAGTTGTTCATAATTTTTTTTTTGATACTGAGGAAATTTCAAACGCAGCATATTTACCGTTACAATGTAACATCATTCTATAGCCCATGAAATTCTCTATTGAATGGTATATAATACTGTAGTTTTCATTCTGATCATGACCAAGATTTTGATTTACAAAAAAATTCGAATAGATCAACATTTGCATAGAAAATAATTCTATTTCTTGCTGTAATTCAGTAAATTCTTGAAGAATTATTCTCATCTTCAAATTCGACCGAGATAATGTTGTGTACAAAAAATTTCATGACAATCGAATGAATCTTTCAGAATTTATCGTATAAACGACAGGACACATTGACCGATTCTATTGTCTACTCACTTTTTGATTATACAAAAACATACAGTTAGGATTATATAGTATGACAGATTATTTTTCTCTTCTTTATATTTTCTTTTACATTTATAATCACCAATTCCTTGAATATGTAAATGAAATTTCATCATTGTCAATTATTTTTCGAAGGATCATGTCAAAAAAATAGAGTATATCAAAGTCTCGTTCTTGCAGATTTGTAAACGTACGTTTGTTATTCATGACGATCTACTCTACGAAGAAAAATAATAAACTCTCTGAAACGAGAGAACTACTACTATAGAATTTTGAATCAAGATTACATTCTATTAACACTATAATCGAATAAAAAACTTCACAATAAAAATAATATGAATTCAAGCATAATGTCACGTATGATTTGATTAAAGTTGGAAGTGAATGCATTCAATCATCAATGCTAGTTACGATTCAACTATTTGACTTCTGATAGTCATCAGTTTTTTTCTCTCTTTCGTAAATCTTCCATCTAAATAATTAGTTGATGTTTTGCATTTTGTCTAAGAATAAACTTTCTCTAACATTATTCAGAAAAATAATATATTTAATAGATGCGAGACGTACATTAAATGAACTAATTTCTCATATTTTACTATTGAAATTAAAAACATCCTTCGTAGACGAATGTTGAAAAATCGAAAAACATCATTTTTAAAAGAATTTTACTCGACAATAAAAGAAAAATATATAGGCTAAAGTATTTTAGAAAAGAAAAAAAAAAACATTTTTTGATAGATTTCAGAAGAACATGAAATAATGTCGAATCTACGTTTCATATTCATGATAACAACGATGAATTGAAAACTAATTCAAATTGAAATTGTAGTGTATGAATGAAACAAAAATGCTGTTCGAAAGATTGACAGAACTCAACTAACATCGATTGAAAAACAGTTTAAAAAAAACCTCAGGAAACTTAAAATGATCAAAACAATAGTTTTTTACTTTACTTTACGCTGAATGTAGAAGCTTCACAATCAACTTTCATATAAATATGGTCAAATATTGTATTAGAAGGCATCTGTTTAATCGACTATGATTGTTAATGTACTCATTCTGTCTTTCGAATTACTCTGTAAATAATCATATCTGATTTTCTTATAAATCTATAGATCGATATGTACGAATATACTATTTTTATGTCAATAGAGACATCTATCATGTAAATCACCTTCATAAGTAAAGTACATATATATACTTTCGAAAAGATGAATGAATTATGACTAAAAATATAATCGTGATATGTAAAATATCGATACAAGTTCGTTAGACAAAAAATAAAGTACTTAAAAGATAATTCAAATTCATTTGTAGAATATAGACCGACTATGAAGCCTTAGTTTTAAACACAGAGTAAGTAAATTAAAAATTTATCTTGCATAAAGTTCTTTTAATGACTATATATTTATTATCCTAGAGATAAATCCCTCGAAACATCACATAGTTTCTCTTTTTTGTGTACTCAAAAAGTGAGTACACTTCTAAAATCGGTCAGTGTGTCCGTCCGGCCGTCCGTTTATTCGATAACTCTTTACAATTACATTCGATTGAGTTGAAATTTTGTGCACAGAATTGTCTCATCAATATCTCGGTCGAGTTCGAAGATGAGAAGGATCCGTCGAGAAATGGCTGAGTTATTGAAAAAATTGTCATTTTTCACCAAGCAATCCCTGAGATGGGGTACAGGGATTTTTTCAAAAAAAACTTTTTTCTCAGAATTATCCACAACTTATGTAAAGTGACTCAGTTTTTAACGCTGATTCNGAATCTGATATTAGTTTTGAACCAAATCGAGCTTTCTAAAAGAACATCGCCAAAAAAAGGTCTCGAAATAAACAAAAACTGCATCTAGAAACAAAATTGCCTAGATATGTCTGAGATGATCAGTAGTTTTGGAGTTTCCCAAAAAGGTTTACCAAGATACTTCTTCCGTGCACACATTCTAGGATGGCTGATTTGTCTCATTCACTTTTTGAAGTACACATAACTCTCGGACATAAGTCCGAAGTTTCCGCATTTATTTTAATATGCAAATGCGCAATTACCAAAAACAAACATTTGATTGAGAGTTTTAGTATTTTTTTGTTTCTATCGAAAAAAGAAACCCTAATTATCAGTTGTGTCAGTTTCTTTTACGTTCAAATTTATCAAGAATGTATTGAGACGATGATAACTTTTCATGTTCTCATAATACTTGTAGGTCATTCATCATTTCACATTCATGAGAAAAATATCTATATCAGAATGCATTCCAATGTTGAAAGGTAAGTTAGAATTTAATAGCTAACTAAAAACATACAAGAATCAAATATTTATGCATTCTACATATGAAACAATAATCGAAGTCTGCACTTCGAGTAGTTTACTAAAAAAAAAAGTACTTGTACTTTTCGAGTGCATTACGTTCACACAATGAATCAGTGATGATATCAATGGATTCAATTTTGTTTTTTGAACGATCCGATGACGCGACATTATCATACTGATTCGAATCGCACGAAAATACGATAGTTTAAACATTTATTATTATATCGATTCGATTTAATGACAATAAACTAGCGACCTCATTAGACTATTTACAAATAGTTTTCATCGTATATCTTAATTGAAATCTTGTAACCTATTGAGAAATATAATTGTTCATTGATTGTTCTATTGATTGACATGTATTTTATCTGTTGCTAAGAAACATATGTAAATCAACGTGTTATGATGGTTAACATATTTTGTTTGCCATAACATTGCTCATTCGTGTTGTTTTTCTAATCGAACTTCAACTCAAAGAAAAATGGTTGTCGGACAAAATGGGGCACATCAACAAGAAGAATCCGTATATAATCTAATACCCCGTGTTCAAGTGCAACCACCGAAACCACCCCGGTAAAATATTTTGTTTTTCTATTATATATTGGATATAATTCATCCTTACATTAGTTATGAATCAAAATTTAAATCCAATGTACGTGAATCATTCAAAGACGGTAAACATGATCATCGAACCATGGGCTATGCGGAAGAACCATTGCCTGATCCACAACAATTTCTTAAAAAAAAACAAAACGATAGCAAAGCAGCTGCCGCTGCTGCTCTAGGTAAGATGTTCGTCACAATATGTAAAGTAATTTTTATTTTTTGCCATGCATTAAAAGATGCAACAAAAACTAAAGATCATACTCATCGTAAACCACCTGTTCCAAGTATTCGCGATGCTCCTACAATGGGTACTCGTACGGAGAAAAATTTTGTGCAAACAAATGCTCTCGATGTTGTTATGACAGTGCCTAAAAAACCGGAAAGAAATATTGTTGATGATCGATTCGGTGATAAATTCCCGATTGATCAAAGTGGTCTAGCACCAAAATTCATATTCAAAAAAGTACTGATATTTAATTCATTTATCTATATGAAGTTGTTTATTTTTGTTTTTTGAATTAGAATTTCGGTGAAGTTCCAATTTATCTAAAAACTCGTCGAAATGAAGTAGAAAAAGCTAAACAAGAATATCAAGCTTATGTTTCCGATTATTTTCGTCGTGGTGCTATGCGTGAAATGGACGATAATGAAAGACAAACAATTATCGATGGTTTGTTTTTGTTTATTGTTAATTAGAAATGAATTGTATTTTCTAACAAACAAAATAGGTTTGAAAAAGCAATGGGAAGATGTTCATCATCAATATCAAACACTTTCGGTTCTTATTGATACTATTCCTAAACGGCTACACAAAGAACGTCTAGAAAATCAAATGCAACTGCTCGAAAAAGATATTGATCTACTCGAAAAACATCAAGTTATTTATATTGCAGATTAGATGAACTCGTTCTCTACGTTTTGCCTATTCTAATTAGAAAAAGAAACAAACAACATTTTATAATGTATATTCATTTTGATTCCTAAATAACAAGAAACACATGTGAAAGTCTACTTCCTTTATTTTTTTCCCCGAGTTGTAAAATTTATTATTAAATCTATGATTATATCTGACATGATATGCTATGTTTAGCTACAATATATTGCTCCTCGATTCTTTTAATTGATAACAAACGGAATTAAATTGATACAGATTTCAATTCACATTTCATTTGACTAAATTTAACTTTCAATAGTTGATTGCATGCGTTGTTTCAGTAGGAAAACACTTCTTTCTTATGAAACAACAAAATGTCAATGAGATTTTCGAACAACAAAAATCTATCACTTGAAAATTTTTCAAACAAAACAATTCATAAGGTAAAAAATGTCAATATGTTCTTGAATTTTCTCGTCCAGATTCTGTTTAAATTCTCACACGACAATCAAGCAACGAATATATAGTTTTGAAAACATTCTTAAAATAAAATCGATCTATTTATTCATGAATTAATTAACTATATGTAGTTGAGATGTTGCTTCAATCTTATAGAAACATTTATGTCAAATAATATAGACGAACTTTAGTATCAATTAAAACTATTTTTAAATTAGCTGATTTATCTTGAAGATTCATAGTTCGTTTGAATAATATCAAAAATAGACTAAGAAATAAATGTGAAAACCTTGGACTTAAGTCCGAGAGTTATGTGTACTTCAAAAAGTGAATGAGACAAATCAGTCTTTCTAGAATGTGTGCACGGAAGAAGTATCCTGGTAAATCCCAAAACTAGTGGTCATCTGGGCATTTGGTTTCGGGATGCAGTTTTTGTGCTTTTTCAGGCGATGTTTTGTTAAAAAGCAAAACTAATATCAGATTCGGAATCAGCGTTAAAGATTGAGTCGATTTATATACGTTTTGGATAATTCTGAGGAAAAAAAATTGTTTTTGCAAAAATCCCTGTACCCCCCCCCTCAGGGATTGTTTGGTGAAAAATGACAATTTTTTCGATAACTCAGCCATTTCTTCCCGGACCCTTCTCATCTTCGAACTCAACTGAGATATTGATGAGACAGTTCTGTGCACAAAATTTCAGCTCAATCGAATGTATTTGCAAAGAGTAATCGGACGGCCGGCCACACTGACCGATTTTAGTGTACTCACATTTTTGAGTACACAAAAACAAGTTGATCATGACATTTTTTAATGATAAAAGAACTGATGTTGTACTAAACGGTGTATTTCAATAGTTTTTAATATTCTAAAATATCGATGTTTTCAAATTTCATAGTTCATATTCACATAGAAATCATATAACTGATGTTAGGAAACAACATGAATTATGCAATTACACTTTGCATATTTCGTAACAAACGTTTTTGTGCTTCACATGAGATGAAATTATATTACTCAATACCAATTACATTACAACTTGATGTACTCTCATTGCTTACCAAGGTCTCAATGTAATGATTTATCTTTACACAGTTCTTTTCGAGATCGGCTTGTTTATCTTCACCATTGAAAAATCATAACTTTATTATTGCTTTTTCTCTTCAATTAACATTACCCTACAGCGCTAGAAAGTATACTTTCATAGCATTTCCTCTTTTATGAACAATCCAATTTTGAAGGTCAAGTTAAACTTGACTGTCAAACAGATGATGTTGAAACTATGATCAATGTATTGGCAAATATTTCTCTTTTTACATTCAATATTGTTGTACATAAATTATAGTAAACTTTATGACATTATATTATTTTTGTTCGTCTGTAAATTACGTTGTTACTATATTTGATTCATTATGATTTAAAAATAAATGCGGAAACTTCGGACTTATGCCCGAGAGTTATGTGTACTTCAAAAAGTGAATGAGACAAATCAGTCATCCTAGAATGTGTGCACGGATGAAGTATCTTGGAAAACCTTTTNCATTGCTTACCAAGGTCTCAATGTAATGATTTATCTTTACACAGTTCTTTTCGAGATCGGCTTGTTTATCTTCACCATTGAAAAATCATAACTTTATTATTGCTTTTTCTCTTCAATTAACATTACCCTTGCGATCATCCATAAGATACGTCCAGGTGAAGATTATTCCTCTTGTAATCTTCTTTCTTCTTTCGGACGGCTAGGTTAACAACTCGTTGCTCTGCAAGTCTGTTTGTTTGAATAGATACAATAGGCTAATCTATTTTGTACTATCCATAGATAAATGATGGGTTCGAATTTTTATTGATGAAAAATCATTTAAAGAGAAACAGAAATTGTACTTGAGAAATAAAATCACTATATAGTAGATTGTTACAGATTTCAAGAAGCACGCCAATGTTCAATAACATCACCTATGGGATCATTTCCACCCTAATACTTTATCCGATTGAAGTCAACATTTTTAAAACAAACTTTAAGAGGTTTTGCAAGGAAAAAATTCTTTACTTCATATGATGGTCTATCAGAATTTCCTCGAGAAACTCAATTAAATGCCGATGCGGGAGAGATATTGGAGATGATGTTGGATGCGACGAAAGGAGTTTCACGTGTTAGAACCCTCACTAAATCATAAGCGCTCGTAATTACTACAGATGTGGGTGCCTTGAAAGATGCTTTATGGCCTATGACTCTCACACCTACCGCTACCCCCTACAGTAACCGTACCCTCTTATGTCTCCTATATCTCCCCCCATCGGTATTTAATTGAGTTACCATGGAAACTCAAATGGAACATCATATCCTTTACTTGCACATATATCTTCAACGGGGAACCTTTTGAAATTTCAGTCATACCTCTGAATTTTTCTTGACACTATGATGTTTCACATGAGAGTCTCATTGAAATCCGATCGTTTCATTCGTGCTCACCAGAGTCTAAGAATGATATAGAGACGAAATCAATTTTCTCTATTCGATATGCAATATTCCATTTAGGATTGAACGCTATTCAATTATGGACGCTCAAGATTAATGGTACCTACATTATGTAAAGGTTTCACATTTAATAGGATTTTCATGTATTCTTATATCAAATTCATTGTCAACTAAAATGTTTTTCGGAAAACGAATGAAATGAAAATATTTCCCGGAAACCTAAATAACAGGAAATGTTCATAGGAACAAATCTCCACATCTCGAAGTAGTCGGGGAGCCGTCTCTCTATCTTGGCTTGTCCTCCCTTTAGCATTACTCTTCAATCTTCGATGTCCTTTCTGTACGATTAAATACAGCGCTAGAAAGTATACTTTCATAGCATTTCCTCTTTTATGAACAATCCAATTTTGAAGGTCAAGTTAAACTTGACTGTCAAACAGATGATGTTGAAACTATGATCAATGTATTGGCAAATATTTCTCTTTTTACATTCAATATTGTTGTACATAAATTATAGTAAACTTTATGACATTATATTATTTTTGTTCGTCTGTAAATTACGTTGTTACTATATTTGATTCATTATGATTTAAAANAACTGAGTCGATTTATATATCTTGTGGATAATTCTGAGAAAAAAGTTTTTGTTGAAAAAATCCCTGTACCCCACCTCAGGGATTGTTTGGTGAAAAATGACAATTTTTTCAATAACTCAGCCATTTCTCGACGGATCCTTCTCATCTTCGAACTTGACCTAGATATTGATGAGACAATTCTGTGCACAAAATTTCAACTCAATCGAATGTAATTGTGAAAAGTTATCGAATAAACGGACGGACGGCCGGACACACTGACCGATTTTAGTAGTGTACTCACTTTTTGAGTACACTAAAAAGATCTTTAGTCACGCGAAATCCGTTTTCTTTTAGCCAAACTATTACACAGATTAGTTATAGGGGGAAAAAAAAGCATGCATGTATATACAAAAATAAATATAATAAATGTCATCACTAGTTGTCGTTAGAATAGAATTTCGACTTAACCTGACTGTCATTTACAACAATGAATTCATATAAAGATGCATTAGTTAATAGTTGATCAATGAAAATTAACACGTACAATATTACGAAGTGTAATAGATATGCATAGTTTTCATTTTTATTCGTAGATATCGAAGTAAATATATGATGTTGATATGACAAACAGTTACATGTCATATTACAAAGTTTGATTAGAACATATTTATCGATTCAATGAGTATTCATATTTGAAAAAAAAAACAACAAAGTACTTCATCTCTTGTTTATCGAGTATTTTTATCAGTAGAATAAAAAGAAGGTGCGTCGAATTCTCATGTTGCAAGTAAAAGTGGTTAAATGTTGAAAAGACGATTATAAGGTTTTGACCGACAGGCAGACTATTTGTAGATGTATGAAGGAAGATGTTCTCTATCTGAAAGCGTATCTTTTTTTCATCCAGTTCTGTTGTGCACCGATGATTTCGAAAATTATCGCCATATATTCACTGTAGTGTACAATAAAAGACATCGAATGTGGCGCCATCTATTGAAATCGTGCGGTGCACAACAAAACTTTAGAATATATATATATGTACGACCGGATAGAGAAATCTTCCTCTCTTAATATAAGCATATCCTACTTTTTAGTCACAAACTGGCATGAAACTTACAATCGCCATTCAAATTTTCTTACGAATTGTTTTTTTGCTATCGTAACTTCGAATCTCCGCAGTGTCTCAATCTTACCAACAAGTTGAAACGTAATGATTTTCTTTTCGAATAAAGCACGTGTATGAAAATAATTGTTCTACATTGAAATAACATGCATAACTCTTCTTTTCGGTTGGCAAGATGCTTGAGAATAGAATGTATAAATATTCTTCTATAATCATTTACAAGAAGAAAAGTATCGATGCAATCCTGGTACAGTCATATCATGATAACATATCTTGAATGGTGACATATTTAGTTTCTTTTTTCTTCTTCTTATCAGTAATATTTGTCTGCACGAAATTATGACTTTTGACTTCGAAATGTATATTTATTACACAGTAAAACTATTGAAACTCCTTTTTCTTTCTATAATTTAAGTATCAATATGAATGATAAAGTGAAAAAAAAAAAGAAAAAGAAAAAAAGTTACATCGAATATATTTTTCAACAATCGCTGATACTTTATTTTCTTTCACAATTTTACGATGTCGATCGTTTTTCTTTTGACATTGGCGATAAAAATTTCTTTTAAATCAGAAACACAAAATTTTCACAAACATATTCAAAACTCGATAGAAGAAATAAAATTCTAATATAATTCTATTACACAAAGCACGATTATATAATTGAATTAAACTGAATAATATACTTAATATATACAAACACAAACACACACAGATAAAGTCAGTAAAATAACTCGATATATTTAACATCAAACACAAAAAAGAGGGAAAGAAAAAGACTTTTGATTGTCACGATATGACAATGTTTTTTTTTAGAAAACCGACTAATTATAATATCACACAAATCACAAGTAAATTTTCTTCATTAGACTTTTCAAGTCTCCAATATACATTCAAATGAAAGGAGATTTCAATTGAGATAGCACCATTTATGTTAATATTTGGATGAAAGAATATTAATAAGAAGTATATGAGGTAAAAATGAACTTATTTCAGGTCGAAGATTAGCATGAATTATTCGTATGTCGCCTGTCCATTGATGACACAATGTTGTTAACATTAAACGTTGTTTATTTCCGCATGCTGGTGATTGATCAAGTAATTGTTCATAATGATGAATTTTATTTTGACTAGATGATATGAATTTAATTAAAAGTAAATATGCATCTGATGAAAGAATTGACAATGGTGGCGATAGTGTTCGTGGAATTTGAGTTATGAAAACGAAATCACATGATGAATTTGATTCAAGAAAATATTTCATTTGTTGTCGTTTACGTGGAGGAAGTGAGGACGATGGAAGATGGCCCATACATGTATTCACAGGGATAACGTCTGAAGAACTAGAATTAAAACATATATACAATAAGTTTGTGTAGAGAAATAATAAAAATAACTAACTGCATTCGATCTTGTTCCTGTTGTTTTTCTAATATGAAATTTTCATGGGTCGATGTTGAAGTTTTTTTATTGATTTTATTCTTTTGTAATGACGATGTTGATTCATTGGATTTAATTTGATGTTTTTCTTTTCGCATCTGTATAATTAAATCTCGACATTGGGCAAATTGTGGTGAATTACGTAAACAATACGGATAATTCGAATCTTTTAAAAATCGTTGAATACTTAAATAGTATGAACGAAGAGTTTCAGGATCATATTTTAAACCTTTTCGTGTTCGTATTGATGTCAAATAGTCAATTAAATATTTACGCATTGCATCGGGTTCAATATCAACAAGAGATATTGATGATAGATTATGATTACGTTTTAGAAATTTACGAAATCGACGAACATCTTGACGAGTTTTTAATTTTGTATTACCGAGACTACGACGTAGAGGACTATTCATGTCAGCATATATTGTTGAACTGAACTACAATTAATAAAATATTCCTTTTAAAACAGACACTTAGTGGAAAAGATATTATGAAAGTGTTTAATGATATTTTGAAAATATTCTCCCAGAATAAACTTGTAGGGTAATGAGTTTTTACTCTGAATATTGTTCTTGTGAGAAAAAAAACAGGGACAAAAATTAAAATATCTAATGTAAAGTTTTTTATAATCATCTTTCCTGTACTTACACATAAATGATATGATCAACTAAAACTCAATAATTATATCGACTTATATTGATTAACTAATGAAACAACATGCATTATGTCGAAATACGTTTTTAAACTCATCAAATGCCTGGTAGAATTCAAAATATTTTTGACCTGTTGCCTTCCTTATTGATTGAAAGTTGATAGAGGCAATGAAAACGAAATTCTATGTTTTTCTATCGCTGTTTAAACAATGCAATGTTGAGATTCTACTAAAAGAACATGAGCAAAAATGAAAATATTCAACAACGTAGTTCCTCTATGTGTATTTTTCTTTTTGAAAAGAAAAGAAAAGAATGCTTAAGTTCACATAAAACAAAAGAACGTCACATAACCCGTTTGTTTTACTTGTCAAATAATTTTTTTCTTCTTCTTAATATTACTCACGATCCTCATTATGAATGCAATATTTTATTCTATCATTATCAAATTTTGATTATGTCTGACACCTATTTCTTAGTTCTCTCTTCTACAGTAAAATCAAAGAGAATCGTTTCATTTTCTATCACGTATGCGTTTCCTCGTGATGAACGAGTACATTTCTTACCGCTAATGTTTTTAAATTATATGCATCAAAAACACTCAACATCTCAGAAAGAAAAAAAGAAAGGAAAAGAGAATCGATTGAAATACAGACATATTTTCAAGAGTAAAACAATCGATGTGTTCGACTATTTGCAATGATTACGGCTAATCACATATTAATATCGAGGGTAAAATGTTGCATATTTATGGAAAATTTGTTTTTGTCAACATGTGCAATGCAATCAAAATCAATAGGTTGTGGAAAGTTAATATTGAATCAATTTTCGGAAATTAAAATTCGATATTGATTTTATAGTTCTATTGTTATTCTAGAAGTTTACTTGAAGACTAGTCGACTGATTTCAATGGCAAAGGAATGTCATCAAGAAGAAAAAAAAAGGATTTAAGTTTTGTTTTGATTTAATATTTAGACGTCGCTAGATTGAAAAGAAAAGCCGTAAGTCTTCTTTTTCTTCCTATCAATTTTTCGATATTGATCGAAGTCAATTCTTTGTCTTATGAATAGTCACAGAAATTATTAAAATAGAAATAACATGACTATGCATTCCAGAAGTCGAACGGATGCGTGTGTGCTATTTATTCATTAAATAGACAAATATGTGTTTAAAAAAGAGCTTAACTAGAATTCTAAAACAATAATATATTCGTAATGAATTCAAATAGCATATAAATAAAACATTAGCATGCATAATCGATTCTCTTTTATCTGTACTCTCTAAGCATGACTTCATTACTAAGTTGTACCGAAAAATAATATGTTACTATTTATATACTCTTCCACATCCTTAAATTTTGATTCTAATTAAAAGCAAACAGTTTCTTTTTTCATCTAGACTTATTATGTTAGATAGTTTTTAAAACATTTACACTTTATTTATTATCATAAGGATTATCTTGAATTGAGACGGAAGAAAGACAAACTTCGATAATGAATGATAGATAATATTTCAAATATAATCTGATTCATAATTTGACCTTTTGATTAGTTCTTGTTATGTTAATAAAAGACAATCAATCCTACGTGCGTCATCATCTTAGTCATAAGATTATTCGAGTTCTACCGTCAAGAGTTCGGAAAATATCAACAAAAATCAACGTAGGTGTCTTGATATAATCGAATTCTAAATAATATTCTCCTACCTCGTCAATTTTCATTCCTAGTGTATTAGTTTGATTAGATGTTTGTTGAAGATTAGTTGTTACTAATTTGGTTTGTTTTCGTGTTTGCAATGATGATAACGATTCATCTATTGAATCTTTACTGGTTGATGATGATGATGGTGGAGTTTCAATTGTATAGAAATCGGCCATATTAAAGTTCGCTACTTTTTTTTCTTTATTTCATCTATGTACATAGAGAAATCTTTAATAATTAAGAACTAATTTGCAGAAGAGTTATGAAGATACATAATAAAAATATCAAAATAACTATATTTTTAAAAGCTATGTATTGACGACAAAACACAGGTGATAAAAATAGATGACAAAAGAATAACGATAATGGTTTGTATGCTCGTGTGTGTGTGTGTGAGCATGTGTCGTTCGTGTAGTGATGATAGTAACCTAGTGTATATGTCTCTCTAGTTGCTTTTTCATGCTCGACAAACGTATGATGGCTTGCTATTGTATGCGCACACGTTATCGCAGCAAAAAAAGGAGGAAAAACAGAACAAAATATCCGAGGAGAAAAGAATCATAACCGAGAAGAAAAAAGGCAAGAAGAAAAAACATACATTATAACGAATAAAAGAACGAAATGGCGGACCCACCTTGTTACATATAATGACGTTCGCATTTATGCCGTACTCCAAACACGTTCTCACTTAAAGAAAGATATAATGTTATCTAACTAGTGAATTTATTTTCACAAGTTTTGTTTTTTTCTCCAAGTTCAAAACCAAAAGAAAAATCATCATCTATACGCATTTTTTTCATAATTGTGATAACAAAAAGTTCTCATGTGTACTTCTTTTCTTTTTATTCAAGTCAACATGTTTTTGTCATTTAGTATGTTCCGTTTTTTTTTCAAGTACACATACAACACATGAGTAGATAATTTCGATCAATAAATGACTGATCGAATGAAAAACAATTATTTATATTTATTTAAGAAAAACAAAACGGAATTTGTAGAATGCTAGAAAAACAATCGGATGGATCAGTTCTATGAAAAAAAAAACAAATCTACTTTTGATGACGTACTAACAATCTTCTTTTTCTTCTTCTCTCTTCTATTTGATTGTGATTAATGGACAATGATAACCTTTTTCTCTTGTGACAAGCGGCGTCTGATATATTATGCGACTTCATATGTTCTACATTGAGTCTTTCTCTTTTTGTTTTTCAGTATGTATATTTACATTATCAAAATATCTACAACTATTACTCCCATTCAAAGTCACAATGAAGAAAAGAGAGAGAGAAAAAAAAACAACAACAAATTGTCCGTTTAGAATGTTTTATATTTAGAATATTTTAATAGAAGTATTATGATCAATTACTTATGATTATCTATAGAGTATCAAAGAAGAAAAAGAAAAAAAAAAACTTTCATGATTTTCATCTATACCATTTGTAAACACGAAGACTTGAGAGAAAAGTGAACTCTTTCTTATTCAAAATAATTTTTGTGTTTTAATTTCTTTATTAGATAACAAAAGATGAAAGCACATGCATAAAGTGATTCATTGAAATATAGGAAAATAGTAAATCTATGGATGTTATATTCTTAAGTAAATGTTGTTTTCATGATTGAATATGATTAAGAAAATGTTTTTAGCACATATTTTTAATCAAAATGTCATGATAGAATCTTATTTTCATATGATGATTGATTGTCGAATACGAAAAAAATAAAAATAAAAATGAGAATCTCTTTAGTGTCATATATTCAATATCAAAAATCAAATATCGCTATTGACGTAAGAAGTCGTGCTGTAGTGGATGCGCTTGTACACATAAGCCTTTCATTGAAAAACTATTCGTTATTAAAACAAGAATGATTAGTGTGTTGAATTTTTTTATTGCACATGTGAAATATTTGCTAACATTGTTCACTGTCGATTATCAATTACAATATCGTCATATAGCCTTCGACTGACGTAATACGAATGGAAAACATACGTCAGCATTTTAATTGATATTGAAAATTTTTAAATGCACATTGACATAGGACTATTGTTGAAATTGAACAAACAATAGAATGTATTGATTCAACTGAGATATTATATGAAGAATGTGCATTTATCTTTGCCTCTTGAGTTCACATGTCATTCGACATTAGATGTTTGTGATATTCAAATGATTGACAAAACGAATATTTTAAGCTAACATAAAGAGCACGATGTATACGATAATGATAGGGTGATAGAGCGACTGTCGCTTTCACTTGTTCTCAAAGATAACCTATGAAGACGATACGTGAATTTCGCAGTTTTATTTTTGAACGAAAAAATCAGCCATATATCTAATTGTATGAGTGTCTGAATCATTAATCTGAAAGACAACGAGCAAATGTGTTTCGTGAGCAAGTGAGCATCAAATGAAGTTATAATAAGAAACATGAAGAGTTTAGTCCTTAAAATAAAATAGACTAACTATCACGTTTACACTTGAATATTTTCAATAAAAATAAATTTTGTTTGAACCAAATGAAATTCTTACTAAGTAATATTGTTCTATGTGATAGACGATTCATGTAAATGACTGTTTACTTCCGATAGATATAACTCACGGAATTCCCTAAGTCTAGACATTTCTCAACATCAATCATATACCAATATAAGATAAGACAACTCCTATGAGAATACCTTATGAAACCAATGTTACGAAAATGTTGGATTGTCATGGTATTCCAAATAACTGAATAGTCTCACGACTACGGTATGCACTATATGGATTTAGTTTTTCGAATGCCTTGAATATTCATTTATGAATCTTTATTACGTACATACGTAGTAATTCAAATAGATTGTTATTTAATTAATAACTTAACTGACATTTCATTTCTCATTATAAAATTTTTCTTAAAAGAGATTATTTTATCATTTTTAAATCTGACGTCGGAAATAACATATTCTATAAAGAAGAATGTTAGAACACGGTGACTTGCATGCGTTGACCTTATGTGTTAGTAAATGTATTTCGAACGAATTCAACTAAACATTATACGTCGATACAATTGGAAGTATTTGATTTCTTTTGTTTAAAATTTTTCTACATTCATTTCTATGGTAAAAGAAAATTGAAATATCTATTTAAAAAGAATATTCCTACATCAGTAAAAAATTAAATAGTTTTCGAACTATAATCATTTAGTTTTTGTATTTTGAAGTGATTCAATGTAACACGTATATATTCGAATAATCAAACGCAATGAGGAATATGATGTCAAATTATTTACATTCTTTTTTTTTCTTCTTCCAAATGATGATAAAGCAGAAATAATAGTTCTTCAAATATTCTATTTATTACACAAAAATAAATGACGTAGTGGCGGCTATTCAAGAATAATCTTATGTCATTTCATAGCAGGTTATGAACAGTAGTTGATCATCTTTCTTTAATCTATGAAATTCAGTACATTATATTCTCGTACTTTCACATAACTGGTAAAAATTGTTTCTTATTTCTCAATGATTTTCGAACGAAGCGGTTTGAATGTACAAAGCATAGATTTCGACTTGATAAACCATTTCACGTTTGGATCTCGATATACTTCAACAGTATATGATGCTCCTATACTGATATGAAATAGATATTGATTAATATCTATTGACACCATTACTGAACACACAAATATTCTAAACGAAAGAAGCGGAATGTAATTTCATGATTTCAGCCGATTATGAATATGTATTCGAATTTATAAAATAGATAGGAATTCTTTGCACAGTTCGCACTAGCTTCTAGATAGAGTTCATTCGTCCCTATATACTACCTTATTATTTGCGATTGAAAGAATATCATGTTGTACTAGGTAATTATCATCAAAGATTCCTCGAATACGACACACCACAACATACACTTATATTCATTTGTAATTTTTTTCTCTCCATATATTTAATTAAATATATAGAAACTTGTCGACATGATCATAATTATATTGAAGTAGACGCTCATTAAGCACTAATCCCGATAGTTCTTTTTTAAACTTGTTCAGTTTTAGTATTAGCTAAGTCATAAAAGACATATGAAGAATGTGACACTCGCAAGAATTCATCATCTACAATAGGATTGACTTATTCAATGAGAAGAAATAACTATAAACAAAAGTTTTGATTGACGTCACTCGAAGCATCTCTTACTTTCACACTATGGAGTGTTTTTTAAGTGACAAACACACTCGTTTAGAATAAAAATAACGTTTAAACAATAATCCATGACACCCATGATGCCAACTCATAATTCTTTATTAAACAATTCAGCTGGTTATTGAATGACACAGCGATTATGAATTAACAGAAGAAGAAGAAGATATTTAATCATTCATAATGCTTATTTATGAACATACAATCCGACATGAGTTTGTAGAAAAACTATTTCTACTGGCATTGTTTCTTGAACATGAATAACAGGTAGTAGAAAAGTCACGTTCGGCACTGGTAATTTCTGGTATCGTAAAATTGGATTTGTTTTCCATGTGTGAAAGTTCCAACGCAAAATATTATTTCCATTAATTGATTTTGTTCGCGGTTGAAACGATGTTTTATACGATGTTGATTGAATGTTTGGTGTCATTGACTTCGGCTGTGGCACACTTTCGAATCTACGTTTAACTTCATCGTAATTAAATTGATATTCTTCATTGGTCATCATGTTAAATCGTTCGGTTTCGATAGTTTCTTTCTATTCGGTTTGATTGTGTTAAAACGACGATGTTTTTATATGTGCGACCATATGGATAAATAATGAGCATCATGGACTGATTTTGACTATTATTGTTATTTTCGTCCATTTTGTTCGCTATTCATTCATTAATAATATGTTCCAGCCACTATCATGTTACGCATATCATGAACGATGACAAATAAGTAAGTATTTGATGGGATTAATTATCATTGTTTTTTGAATCAAGTGGTTCTATTAACAATGTGAAAATCCAAAAGAAGAAAAATCTAAAGAGAAAGAAAAGAGAGAAAAAGACAAAGAACGAAATAAAAGAAGAAAAAAAACAACAACACCGGGCATTCGAACAAAACACAGCTGACAGAATATCATTGTTGTTCACATGAAATATGATGCACAGTGTCATCAATGCCGTTCATAGTAAAACTACGATTGGATCAAAACGAAATGGACGCAGTGCATTTACTACGATCGTTAAACATGATAAGAGTAGTAGTAACGATGTTCAAAATCTAAACTATCAATTAGAAAAATCTCCGTCAACTAGACAACGTATGATTGATGCAAGCATAAGACAGATGAAGTCAAATAAAATTTACGACGACAAATCGAAACGTTATCTTGAATCGAAAGGTTTCAAATGGCAATGCAAGTAAATATCATTAATAATCTACTTGCAATGTAGAATGTAAATTGCATTCAGTTTTAGAAACCAAGGCAAACTTATCCTTTCTGATGTTACTCATTAGAAAGGCGATTATAAGTTTCACGATAGTTTGTGACCAAAAAGTAGAATATGCTTATACTTAGAGACGAAGATCTCCTCTTTCCGGTGGTACATGTATTATAAAGTTCTATTGTGCACCGACGATTTCCATAGGTGGCGCCACATTTGCTTTCTTTTCTTGTACACGACAGTGAATATATGGTGATAATTTTCGAAATCATTGCTGCACAACAGAACTGAAGAAAAACCATATGCTTGCCAGATAGAGAAACTCTTCCTCCATACATCTACATATATCCCGACTTTTGGTCAAAACCTTATAAACACCTTTCTTTTGTCAATCAAAACGTTTCGAGAAAATGCATTTCATATTTTCTTCTATGTATCTGTAATCATGTTTCGAACAAATTTTCTATGAGATGAAGTTTTCCTATGACATTTATCAAAGAAAGACGGATAGTTTTCATAATAAAAATACATGTCCTTTTTTTTTTTGTTTATGAAAGATACTTTTATTTACATGAAATCTATTGTGACATTTTATTTTTACCCCTTTTCGAAATTCTTATTCATAGGAACTAGTAAAGCTATTTTATACAAGAAGATTTCTCCGAGAATTTTCATTCTAACATAATTGTTTCATTTTATTTCAATTCTAATTGAATCGGATTTTTTCAAACATAGTAATTAATGTGTGAGTCACATAAGGAGATATAGACTTTGGTCTCAATAATATGTTAAAGGGCTCAAGGATAAAAATTTCATTTAAAATCAATTTTCAACTTCTTCTGAACTCAACAACATGAAATATCTAAATAACTATTGAAACCTTTCGTAAGTTAATTACTTTTTATTGAATATTTGAAAAGCGAGAGAATTGAAACTGTCGTTTCTTCTGCCTACTGTGAATGAAATATTTTGAAAAATAGAATTACGTATTGTGATTACAGACTATTTATAGTCTATGCATAAGTTAACTCTCATATTTAGATATGAATCGCAACGTTTTGGAAATGATATCGAACATGCTAATCGTCATCCGGTTAGAGCACCATCGATTTTTCTACATAATCAATCGTCATCACTCAATAGAAATAAACAATCGTCTCCGATACGTCGGCCACGTTTATCATCGATTGCAGAAGAAGGCTCATCAATAAGTATTATAGAACAAGCGACATCAATCGCTGGACCTTTATCTTCCATAAATTTAAGTCGAAAAACACCCAGTTGTGGAAGTCGTTCAGAAAATCGTACACCAGTGAATAAAGTACATTCAAGTTATCCACATGGTCGTTGGCTATGCAAGTATAGCATTCAACAGGCTATTGCTAAAACAAGTGATGATCACATTTATCTACGAAACCATGCTCAACTACTCAATCAACAAAAACGATGTCTTGAACAAAAAGTAAAAGAATTTATATAGTGATTTTTATTAAATATTGTTTTTATTTTTGTCTGTGTACAAATCAGTAACATTCAAATGTGTTTTTTTTATCACACAATTAATTGTTCCGTTTGTTTTTTATTTTCTAATTCAAGAAAAAAAAACTGTTCATGCATCTTGTTCACCGATTGCAGATGTCGATGACACAATGTCAGTTATACGCTACGACCAGGATACCACTGATCTTACATGTAACGATAGGCATCAACGTATTGACCATCATTCGAGGTGATTGTCATGTTTGTACGTCATTATTCACAAGCTACATGCGTCATTCATTATTTCAATAAAGACAAACAATGAATTTTGTCAGTCTTCATTAGACGATAGAATTTTAGTTGAAGAGCAGATTCAAACCTTTGTCCTACCCTGATGATAAAATCGGTTATGGAACAATGTGTTGTTCATGATATTAGGATATTCAGCTTCTTGATGTTATATTCTTACTAAACTGTGAGGTTTTTTTTTGTCCAGAGAAGATAAGATCTTGAATGATATAAAAAATACTGATTGTGGAATACTACTGTATGATACGAGATCACGAACAGAATCGTTGATCTATTGGTCATTTATGTTTTGTTGATTAATGATGTTAGAAGACCTGTTATTTCCATTAATTTAAAATCTTTATACTTGATGAAATATACTGAAAAACGTCTCAGTCGTTGTCTTCAATCATAAGTCAATTGTGTTTTGTTCAACTTTCAAGGCAATAGTCATAAATTCAGCTGTTCATATCAGGCAAAATTTAAATCATTCTAATCGCAATCATGAAACAAACATGATTTGATTCTAGATAGGTGACAGACTATTGTGTTTTGTTTAGGTAACCAGGAAAAAAATGAATATATCAATGTCAAGTTGTTCTTGTCTGTCGTTGTCAATCACATTTGATGTTCTACTGTTTGCATTCGTCACTATCGAAAGTTTGGTAATCGTCAATATAAATTTTTTTGACATGAATTCCTTTGTCAAGTTACAATGATATTTATAGAACTCTCGTATTTTTGAGTTAGTTACTAGATTGCTACCGCTGAACTGAGAGAAACAATGTTCAACGAGATAGTGATGTGCTGTGAGTGTACATATTGTTGAAGACAAAGTCTACCTCCATTAGAACCAGGATAGACCGAATTAAGATGTAAAAAATGATTGTGCTTGTGTTCGAACATTTCTTGTTTTTCATTCATCAATATTTGTTTGAGAGAATATGAAAAACGCTAGAACTGCCCTCTTCAGTAACAGGCTCTAGAGTACTAATTTTAACGCAGAAAATATCAGTATCTTCAATCATGGTTAGACAACACAAGAGCCCTGCAGGTTACGACTTTTTTGTACCCGAAATCTAACCTACTGAATAACTTCGTACCCTAGTCCTACTCTAACCTATAGACTACACTTAGAGTTCCAAATTCAGGGAAAAGTCAGTATAAAGTTTTTCTTCAATATGTTTCAGTATATTTTATTGATTTTTCAACGAGAATGAAATGCAAAATTTTAAAATATTTCGAAAGTTTCTTAAAAATAAAATATCATTGCTTGAGTTAAGTTTTGACTTCCTTTGACAAAAGATTTTTCAGAAACATAGGCGGCGGAGACCTTAGCTTACGAGGGGCTCAAATCTCCCCTAAAAAAATTTAGAGAGGCTTGGTGGGGCTCAAATATTTGAAAAAAAATACAAATTTCATCGTGATTCTATGCTTGATAAGCGAAAGTGGTTAGAAGAGGCGATGCTTATTTTTCTCCTTAGTTATGTACCACATGATCCTGAGTGCCCGGTGTGTACGTTTGAAAGATCTTCGCTCATTAACTCTAGTGACTACTTTATGAAGATAAATGGAAGTAGTTAGAATACATTTATGATATCGACGTGTTTTATTTGTCATTAGAATTTGCATCATTTTCTGTATTTTAATTTTGAAATGATACACAAACCATAAGATTTGTGAAAAAAATAAATGTCGACACCGACATCAACAAAACAATTTCAAATTACATCTGATTTCGAGAATGAAAAACAAAAACGCTTGAAACTGCTAGGATTCATCCAGATAGTTCAAATAATTCATCAATTCATTCATCTAATGATCATGAAAATGTTCCTCATATGCACAAAGGAAAACTAGATCAGTTAGACTCGAACAGTATTTGTTATGATTTTCCTTGAAAAAGATCGGAGTAGAAAAATCCGTTTTCGGGTATGAAGAATAGTTTTTGTACTTATGACGTTTTCATTTTCTTTAGTCAAGGTTTAAGATTGTTCATGCTTATGTTGATAATGAAATAAAAATTTTTATAGTGTAGTAGAATTTTCGATTGTTCCCAAGGCATATAAAGGGGTCGGTGCAGAACATTTTCTGATTGAAAGTTGTGACAACAAAATTTAAAAATCTGCTACTGTCGACTTTCTATCGTTATTCTCAAAAACAAATGTGATCCCTTCTAAGGTAGAGACGTTCTGGCGCCTATGGTCGGAAATGTATATTACGTTCGACTTTGTAAAACTTCTATCTATGTGAACTCATCCTTAAGGCCCCCCCCCCTCGAAAATCGATCTTGGCCCAGAAACGTTTGAATTGCATGAAACTTATAGGATATGTTAGACTTGGAATGGAAAGATTATGGTTAAATTTTCAGCTCTCTATCATGATGTTTGGCTGAGATACGGACATGACAAGGGTAAAAAACAGCAAATTCGGCAATCCAAATTTCTCGGTCCAGGCTCATGATATATCTTTAAGTGTTTTTTTGTTAGGAAGAGCATGTGTACATGGAAGGCAGTGCAGAGTCCTTTTCTTTTAATTCTTACTATTTTAGCGGAAAACAGGAATCACGAGTTCAATGACTTCAAAAATCCCGAAAAAAGGGGGGGGGTTAATTTTACTCCTGTAATTTTTTAAGTAACCCTACCCTACCCTAACCTAAACCTGTCCTATAGGTTAGGACACATTAGGGTAGGATAAGTTTAACCTGCAGCACTCTAGACAATACCATAACATTCAAGATCACTGTGATAAGCTATCAGAACACATTACTTAAGATAGACAATGATCATGCAGATATGACTCATCTCATTGAAAACATTATCATTTGTTTTTATATTTCTATTAATTACCTATACTAACGGAATTCATTGTTCACTTGAATTAGGCATAGGATTTTATTGAATATTCTTGAATGATATGAGATACATTTTTCTTGTCTATCAAAACTTGCTCTTTCTTGTTCAATGTGAAACTATACTTGACTTTATCATGTTTCTTCTGCCGATAGAATCAATTCTTGAACAATGACGCCTATCATATAGATAGTATCAGGTATTTCATCAGAGAAGATTTTCATGCTCGACTTGTCGAGTGACGATGGTAACCGATGTGCTATTGTAACCTCTGCTAATAATTGATTTTCTTTTTGTTTGTCAAAGAATCTAGTCGTTCGTGAGCCCATATTATGCTTCATTAATATTCGTCTTCCATCCAAATTGATTTGAGTTTCATAATTGAAGACGGTAAAGCTATTTTTGATATTACCAATTATCCATTGTTTTGTTTTGGTATCGAATATTTCAATTTCACCTTGATAGAATAGTAATGTTAATTTTCTCTTGAATCGAGCTACGACTTCACCTGATCGATAATCAATGAGATCGACAATATGATTCGATCTATCGTAACGTTTCGTATCATACAAACGAGTTTTTCCAGTTGAATCGTAGAACGATATTGCACCGCCAGATTTAGTAGAATCATGGAACACATCTCTGATCATCAAGTATTCACGGTTAGGCTTTGAACAAGCAGCAAGAAGAAAAAATGACAGAAATATTATGTATAGCATTTTCGATTTGTAACTACAGTACACGTTGGGTTATTATTTTAGTAAGGGATGCCGATACATGCATAGTCAGTCGTTGATTCATTCATTTTCACGCTGCGAGCGAATTTTAATTGCATCTCCTCCTGGAAGAAAGAAGTGTGTCACTATTTAGCAAGAATCGAAGAACGTTAATTGAAAGATATCATTCGTACTGTCAACATCGTTAGCTGTCTCTATCTTTTAATTTTGAAGCACGATATCACAATTCAGTTGAAAAATGAGTACACTTGATGTTCGCTAGAAATGAAAATTGTTGTGCACGTACTGTAAAACATCGAACATGACAAACGATGGGATTGCTATTCACGAGCAGTCATTGATATAATTCTCACTTTGCAGAGTCAAGAAAAGTGAGAAAAATATACAACGACATGCGCATTTCAAAATGAGTAATCGACAGATCTTCTTCTTGATGAACGATTCAGATTTGACGAAAGATGTTTATTATGATATGAAATCTGAACCGTATTCTGATAGTTTAATTTCGAATATCCTTCTTTCATGTGTACTTCATGATATTCAATATTCGACTTTGAAACTATTCTGCACTAAAAAACAACAACAACAATATTATATTGAAACACAAATTAATTTTCATAGAGAACTACTCATTGAGGTTCTTCAGAATTCATTTGAGTGTAAACTAAGTAAGAAATAAATTACTGCAATAATAATAATGATATATAGCTGCTATAATAAGTCATTTTTAGATCACGTACACACTTTGATGAGTTGAATTATACGATGTATAAATGACACGTTTATCTTTTTTTCCAGTGTTTACTCTTTAGCTACAATAATCGTAACTCGAAATTGAAATAAATTGAAAATCATGATTTGATTGATAAACGAATCGTTTCTTTTTTTTTCATTGAGTCATTTTCTGCTTAACTATGTTTTCAATATAATTAACTATGATAGAAAAACTATTAGCAGAAAAGAAAGGAAAGTTTTGTTCAATTTCATGTAATTAATTAGTAAGATTTGAAAAATTGAACATCATCTTTGATCACTGGCTCTTCGACTTCAATCGGTAGATGATTTTTAGTGTACATAATTGCATTTTATCTTTGCTATTAAACGAATGTCTTATTGAATAGCTCGAAGCTGATTAACATACAAGTGTCAACAGCAGTGTGAACATTCTTGTTCTCTCTGTTATTTATTTAAGATCAATATTACATATATGTTAGAAATATATTTCATGGCGAGTTATTTTGTTGGAAAGACAAGGAACAACGAGCAAAGTGATAAGCGTAGGTTGCGTAGCCAAAACTTGAGTTACAGATTATCGATTTTATACGGCTCATCTACACAGTAATATGTATGTAGCAAACAATAATGTCACGTGTCAAGAAAACTAAATGTAAGTTTAGTAAAAATATCTATGAACGATAAATGAGAAGAATATGAAAATATTGTCACACATTTTTTCATTTCAGATATGTTTCTCAATGATTGGAGAAAAATTTTCACAAGTTTTTATGTTATTTTTACTTCAACTTTATAAACGTTTTTTTTTTTCTTGATGCCAATTTAGAGTTTCTCATTTAGAAAATAAATTAGAGTTTTTCTCACTAATGTCAGTGCTTTTTCTTCATCGACGTTTAGCTTTTTCCTCCTGCCAATCCGAGAATTGAGAATCTTTGGTTGCACTAAATTCTAACATTTCTAACTTATTCTTTTATCGTTGCCTTCTTTTTTGTCCATTAATTAGTCTGGAAGATTTTCTTGCTCCAATTGTTTAATCCGTCTGATATCTTCCATAGTTATAAATCATCTATTCGAAGACGAGAGCATTATTCTTATAGTCATTTTCATGTTCTTCGTCTTCTACTTTTGTTTAGCATGTACTTTGACTATCTAACACCTTTCTCGGTTCGTATATATTAATTGAAATTGATTAGTTCATATGTAAAATGATTTAAGATGATGAGTTTTCATGTGCAGACACAGATCTAATTTCAACATTAGTGAGCGGCTGCTTCTATTTCATTCTAAATATTTTACAATAAATATTCAATAATAGGTGTCTATAGCGAGAAAATATAGACTTCACTGATTGCATAATATGTTGATCGTAAAGAAAAAAATAGAAATCTAATAGCAAAAGCATACATCACAAAATAAAGGCAGAAAGTTTGTTTTTCACTATAGAATGTAAATCCTGAAAGCTTTGGCTTCTATGGATGTTTTTCAACATATTGAGACAATAGAACTGTTGTTCTGCTGTATCATTGTATATATTCTTGGTTTGTCTTGTCTACGTTCGGTATGGCAATTTGCAAATTATTTTTACTACGAAAATAGATGTGCAAAAAAAGTAATTGTAGATTGAGACAGCGTTTCAAATACCGTCATTCGTTATGTTTCTCACTGGCGTTGCAGTTATCTACGACAGAAAAAGAATTTGAGAGAGTAATGGAAATGAAATGAGACGTTACAAAAGTTTCACACGCCATCAGAGTGTATAGTTCTTTTTTGTAGAAACATTTTGCAAGAGAGATGAAAATTTTTGATAAGAATAAAAATTGCATATTTCTCATCGTTGCCCAATGAGGCAATGCTCAATATCACTACAGCGAACAAGACAAACCAGAAATACGTGGGTTGATACAGCAAAAAAAGTTAGTTAGCGCAGTCCCGTCGGAGCTAAAATGTTGAACTCACATATCCTATAGCTTCATATGCTAATAGAATACACAGAAAATGTAATACGACGAATTTTTTCGCACCGTCTTTTACTCTGATAGGCGCCCTATTTTTCATTTTCATTCTTGCTATTCACACTCATTAGTCTCCATTTTTCGTTGCTCATTTTTCTAAATTTAACACTTTTCTTAATAAAAACATTGGAAGAAGCGGCAGATACTGTTGTGATATATCACGATAATAGAATGCTGGTTGCTATGTCTATAATAGATTTATAGACAGGTATCTATGGTATGTAATGAGGAGGCGGGGGGGGGGTGGTGCCACAAAAACTTCACCTTAAAACTTTCACTCACAAGTTTCTTCGAAAATACATGCGAGTTCCACAAAACAGTTCTAACGCAGTATCGTATAAGTGTTTCAACATGTTGAAGCAAAAACTTTCGTGTTCTTTTCTGATGTGCATATTTTTGCTATTAGATTTCTATTTGCTCTTTATGATCAACATATCGTCTGATACATTGAAATCTGTACTTTCTCGCTAGACACCTTTTATTAAAATAACAACAAATTTTAGTGGTTGAAAGAGAGAAAAACAATTGAAGTCTAATCTAATAAACATTGACATAAGAAATATACGATCATGTTTTACTTATAGTGGCACTCACTAAACTATGCTATTCTATCGTACGTCGATTGGTGATCATGACATTAAATTTTATATTTTATGTAACAGAAACTAATCAATGTTGAAAAAAAGAACTGAAAACTTACAAAAAACTAATATAATAGTATCAACATAGAAGACATTTTTACATTAGATTGGTTTCATATGTTGATTGTTCAAGGTAAAGTAATAAAAGTTAAAATTTCCACTGAATTAGTAATCGAATCGATCATAGATGTTTTTAGAATATCATCTTTGGCTTCTGTCTCATCAGAACCAAAGAAATTACCATCATGATTCAGTTTAACTCGAAGAATGTGTCACCCGTTTAGTGATGAACTTGGATCTTGTCTAGTATTGTCTCGTTTCCAACATCAAATTCACAGTCCGATTTCGACATAATGTAGTTCTTGTCCTTCGTTTTCGTTTGAATGATATCATTAATTTTTCGTAGGAGATGAATTAGAAAAACAGTCGCAACAGATTTTATTTATTATTCTTTTTTGATCGGTGAAATTAGTCATTTACTTTGAATATCAAACTTTGCTATTGATTTTTCAGAGCTCAATCAAATGCGAATATTCTGTCGAGATTATCATTTGGCTAGATCACTTCCATGAAACTTAATCGTATTTCTAAGTAGAACCAATAATTCAATTCGATTGATACTTGTCGATATTCTATTGATATAATCGGACTTATTACATAAACAACTAGTACATAGTCTTAGGATTAAAGTCTGCTTCCCATATTTATTATATATGCTGAAATCAAAGAGCCGAAAGAGAACATCATTTTGTCGAAATCTTCTGTCGTTCAGCAATAGACGAGAAAAAATTCTTTGAAGATGCATAAGCCAAATTTAACTAACCAAAAAAATTCAAAGATTTTCTTCAAATAAACCTTCAATTTCAAAATACTAACGCAGATGTATAGTGTTGAGTTCGAAATTCTTTATTCGTATTCAGAATACGTTGTAGCAATTTTTATTTTCATCAACAAAACAGTTGTAACAATCGAAGTGAATATCTTGAGAAGTATTAATTGCGTTTTTTGAAAGTACACTAATGTAATGACTTCGTAATCATTTACTCTCAGTGACGAATTACTTTCTGATGAATAATTCATGTTTCTATTGATTAGATATTTTTTAATTATTTTAGTACGAACTTGTTAACATTGGAATCGATGGGTCTCTGCTTACAAAACAGTTTTTAGGCCCAACTAAGTATTAGTAAAATACAAGCGAGATCCCGTGCATACTATACGGCTCATTTTCCTGTAAAGTTTCACATATGTGCTTTAACCTTGATCCAATAATAGACAATATGACGGTTCGAATTGTTTTTAGATAGGTTATAACTTTAGTCTTACCCCTGCAACCTTATCTTCTTACAGTAATATCAATGTCCGAGAGCTTTCAAAAACATCCACTTAAGTTCTTGAAAATTCCAGTAAGTGCCGGATCATTGTCAGAGATTACAGAAAATTTTGGAAGAGTCTACATATTTCTAGAACTTTCTAGGATCATAGTAGCATCAAGTCCACATCGTCCTACAAAAAAATTTGAGAAAAATGTAGAATATTCCATAGAAATGTTTCGTATTTTTGCTCATGTGAACTATCATGTTGTTCAGTTAATGTAGGAGAAAATTATTGTGAAGTCCTTGATGATTTGACTAATGAGATTTTACCATGTTTCTTTTTTCTCCTGTGTGGAAGAAAAACAATATCACTAGGGTATATTAATTGTGTATACAAGAGCATCATAGTA
>OENT01000404.1:98890-121975 GCA_900239685.1 Rotaria macrura | reverse complement strand
TGGAAAAAAAGAACATATTGAAATGACAATAGTTCATTCATGAAAATTAGCATTCTCCTACTATTCAACTTAAACCAGTTCGGATAAACTTAACAAACAACAATTCTCATCAAAAACTATAGATTCCATTTCAATAAGTTATAATAATCCTTGTGAGATAGAAGCTACCAATTAGAATTTAAACTGTTCTTTTTTACATTACGAACTATAGGAAGCATTTCTAATTAAATTTACGAACGTTTGAGATGAAAAAAGAACCTTTGACATAGACAACACAAATTAAAATCTAGATAGATCTTTCTTCATTACAAACTATAAGCAAATTATTCAATAAGATTCACGAACGTGTGATGTGAAAATAGAACCTTTGACATAGACAACACAAATTAAAATCTAGATAGATCTTTCTTCATTACAAACTATAAGCAAATTATTCAATAAGATTCACGAACGTTTGATGTGAAAATAGAACCTTTGAGATAAAGCAAGAAAATTTCCTTTGACTGTGATCATTAAGTTTTATCTAAATTATTCATACAACTTCTACGACAGAAACGTGATATGCAAAAATACTAAGTCTATTTGTAAACAGTAGTTTACAACGGCAGTAAAAGAAACGGCAGTAAATCCTGTAATCCCGTCTGATCAATTAAGTGAAAAATGTCATTCAAAATCATGTAAGTCAGAAAGTCAGCTGTTACTCTCTTGCTTTTTTTGCATTTTATCATCATCTCTATCTTTTTCTATAATGATAAGTGTTTTCTAACGAACGAAACACAATGATCAAATCTGCACTTATTAGTCTGTCTTGATTATGATCGATGTTTCATACTATATATTTATAGGCTATCTCTCACTATTTAGATCTTCCTGTTTTTGTGAACCCGTATAAAATTCTGCTTTGCCTAGATTTCATGATTGATTCAATATCATTGACATGACTAGAAGAATTTATTTTTGTTTTTCGATAAAAGCATTCAATACGATGGCTTACAACATAGAGAAAAAACAAAACATCGAGATTGAATAATACATGACTCACGAAAAACACACGATGATCACAATAAAAGTAATTCTACGGATTTACATATGCTCATGATGATGATGCGAGTGTTGGCATTCGCCGTTGCCCGGCTTAAATTGCACTCGTTGACGAATTGATAATCCAGCATTTTTTGATAAATGAACAATACCATTAGCTGGTGTAGTTGATAACAAAGCAGTAGCTGCCGATATTGCATCATCTGATAGATGTTTGTTTGACTGATAATCATCATTCTCGTCCAATCTGAATAGTTAAAAATCAATGTTCGAAAGTATAAACACATGAAGAAAATCGAAAATACACACTTCCAATCAGAATGTGTCGCTACACCAATACCGACAAGACACATGCCAAGAAAGATAACCAAACAGAAAACAACTGTAAAATTTACCAGAGGTTTCTGTCAAATAAAAATCAATCTTCAAATTGGATAAGTCAAAAAGAATAAGAAATTTATCGTACTCGATAGGCTGGTAATTCAAAATATTTATTGGCTGTTAGATAAGCACATATTTCGGCGTGCATCTGATCTAAATATGAAAGTAAGATTTTCTTTTGAACAGTAGAGTTATATGTTTAAACGGGTCTTGTTGTTCAATTTGATTGTTGAACTATAATAGCTTGTACTAGCAGTGTATTCATGAAAAATCAATTTGTGTCAAAAGAGAGTACTGTTTCTTTGGATTCACTATTGACGACAACTTGTCTGTGATAAAATACCGGGAACAAAACTGATTGGTCAAAGATTCTTTTTCTCTCATTCACTCAATACTTACGCTGTACTTTGATTTTTGTATCGTAATTAACATTATCTGGAATACATTGATTGATCAGTGACTAAAATTTATCGATATAAAAATTTCTCCTGAGAATCATATCTACTACTCACAGTACAATGTGTGCGTAAAATTGTTAGTTGTTGTTGGTTAATAGTTTTTCGAGGTTTTCGTTTTAATCCACGTGATCCACTTGTTAATGGATTCAAAGATTTTAAAGATTTCTTTCGTCGTTTTAAAACATCACATCGAAATATTGAACAATAATCTGATAGACATATTGATTGTTCACTCTAAAAGGAAAGTATTATTTGTTTTAACATGCCAAAAATAAAACGTAACTAATTAACAAAATATTTCTTACCCTTAGTAATGTATCATTATGTCGATTGACAAAATGTGTATCAAGATAATATTCTGAATAAAATGTTTTATTACAAAATTTACATAACCATTTATCATTCGATATTTTAACTTTATGTAATTCTTGTCGATAAAAACTATCACGCATCGGTGAAAAAACACATTCTAGTGGAATAGCAATATGATTCTTTTCATAAATTGGACCGAGTGCCTATGGCAAAAAAGCGAAAACAACTAAATATATATCGAGTCAAAATTTAGTTACTCGTGTAAAATAATCACGAACGATTCGACTACCTTCACGTGAACATGGTTTATTACAACGAATGAAATTGACCTACGACAGTAATGTTTTATGAAACAGAAGACACATAAACAATTTCAGCATACCCGATACCAAAGAAAGATAAATAAAATATAAATATTCATCGTATCAACATTCTATCTAAAATATTTCATTAATTTAAATAATTTTTATTAGTATTATATAAGTAAAACAAAACAGCATTTCAACTAAAAAATATTTCTTACGCAGCAGCGTAAAATAGATAACATCGATCACGAATTTATTAAAAAATGATAGAAAAAAAAACAGCTAATGAGAGAGATCTTTTGTTCGGTTTTGTATCACAAATTAAAGATTCTTCAATAGATCGAATGACTGTTGTTTACTTCAGACGGATCGCATCTGAGACGCAGATGAGTGATCTAAAAATAAAATTGATAAAGAAAATTCTATTGTACAAATCTTGATGTAAAATAAACTCATTGGATAGGAAATCTGTAGTCAAACTTAGCATGATATTTTAATTCCTTTTTCCAAACACTAAAGCTATCCTTTTTTTGTTGTTTAGTTATAGAAATGTTGCACCAACTTTTCTGAATTTGTCGTCATTTCTTGTGTACAAAAAGATGAGCTTGTAAACTGCGAATGTAGTCGATCACATTCAATGTCATGCGTACTTGTTGTTGACTTTTTATTTTTTGCCGTATATTCAAAATAACTAAACATCGTACCAGCCAATATTGATAATGTAATACCGATAACGGTGTTGAGATTTATAGACAATCGATCAAATACAAACAAGCCAACTAATATTTGTAGTATACTTTTGAGTACACCAACCACACTAGATAAGAATAAAGTTACAGGTAAACATTTTACGCTGTAGTCTTGAATTATCAAAGGTGACAATTAAAATACAAACCTTGTAGTTAATGCTGAATTTCTCATTATGCACCAAAATGTTGCACCATTAAGTAAACCTCCACCAAATGTCGATGATAAGAAATATAACCAAAATGAAAATGTTGAATAGCCATTATATGATCGTACATTGGATAGGTCATTAGAAAATAGAATCATTAAAACAAATACCATCGGTAATGATACTAGACTATTAATATAGAGAACTTCAGATGATGTTTTGTTTTCACTACATCTTTGTACTGTTAAAAGATACAACGCTTGAAATATGACACTTAACGTTCCGATAATATACGATTCTGCATGAAAAGTTAAATCACTAATGGACGTTATCACAGCACCAGCTGTTATAGCTAATACACACACCCCAGTTTTGAAATCAAGTTTTTTCTTTTTCAATACAAGAGATTGTAAAATAAATGTGAGTGCTGGTGTACATCGCTAGAATAAAGAAAGCAAACGTCAATATATACTCGAGTCGGAAAATTATGATCAATAGTGAAATCAAAGTTATGCGATTTTCGAAAATTTTTGAGAAAGATTTGCAGTTGAACTGATAAACTCGATGCAAGCATAGGAACTTTCAGCGACGAAAGATAGATGGGAAGCATCGAATAATCTCAATCGAAAGTCTTTCAAATAACAACAGAAATGTATCAACACCGTAGATTCACGATCGTCTTATCAGCTTCTTCGGTATTTAGAGTGATGTTTGAGACAACTTTTCTAAGCTATTTACATAAGCATTAATCATATTCGTCTAGCTATATGTTAGCAGAGCTTGACAGTGTAAAAAATCCTATGTTGACTGTTATAAGCATGGTCCTAATACGTTACTCGTCGAATGACAGCTGCACGTTAACAACTTACGCAGTTTAAGCAATTCTTTCATGCACCCAAGTAGCTAGACCTGCAGCGATACAGCACGCGCTTCTTAATTATCAATCATTCTGGATTCGTTGTCATTGATATTGATGTAACTCTAGTAATTTCACTTACAGTACATTATGAAAGATACTTAAATGCTAAGCCTGTGATTAGTCAACCAGCATCACCATTCCATCGCTAATTTAATCAAATATTGTCTTTTTGACAGAACACCAGTCTTATTTTCATTCTAATGAAAAAATACATCAATTCAAATGATATTAGTAATTCTTAATCATTCAATAAACTTTAGTTTTCCTTAGCAAGACGTCATAAGAGTTACATCGAACATTTTTCTCTTTTAAACAAACGATGTTTGCACGTAAAAAAATTTACTAACCTTAATCACAACATAAATACCAACATTAAGTTTCATAAGAGCTTGCAATGATGCTACGGTACTGATACTATAGAAAATGGACGGAATAAGAAATGCACTTATATCATTTTGGGTTACAATTGGTGTTTGATTAAAACCGACATAGCTTAACATTTGGAATGATAGAATAACAAATAAAAGTTGAACGAGAACAACAAATAGACTATTTTGAAAATCACTTATTTCAAAAAGAGCTTTATTCAGAAATGCCATAGAAAATGATATAAATCCATAAGCGAGCATTGATGGAAGATGTAACATGATTGGCTTCTAATCAATCTTAAAAGAGAACAAATCATGAAAAGGAATGTACTGAGCAAAAGATGTATTTAGATTTCTTTCAGATACAGTTTTTTATTTTATTTCTATGATTTATTACATGAAACATGTTTTACAAATTTAAGATTAAAAATTATTGTTCTTATAGATTATCATGAAGAATTACATAGTAGTTCTTGATGAGCTGAAATATAATAGAAAATGTAGATCGTAATGAGAATAGAAAATAAATTCGTCGAAGCAATACTTGTCCGAGCGAGTCGGTGTCGATTACTCCAATCGAATTATTGATATATTTCATTCAATAACTAAATAAACAAGCATTGAATAATCACAAGAACAAAAGAAGTAAAAGTTAAAATAATTTTCGTTATTGAATATCTGTCTTTATTCTTATTTGATTCTTTTATTTTTTTTTGTTTCGAACCTTTTTATATCTCGCAGATAAGCACTAACTATAAACCAATGTTGTTCTAACAAGATAAAACAGAAATAAATGATTATAATAATAATATGTAAGTCAAAAATTACAATATTCTTGCCTCCTCCTTTACTTCCAAATCAATCAAACTTCAATCCATAATGAAACTTTCTTTTTTACTTGTGAGAGAAATGTAAATCCCAAAGTTTTCAGCTTTCATTCGTGTCGAAATAGATGAAGATGATCATGTGTTTCATTATCTCTTTAGGTATTTTTATGAATCATTGCCCATGAAATCCTTAAACAAGAAGAAGAACAAGATCAACAGGTTTTTGTAAACAAACACAAGAAATGAAATCTCCGCTTTGTTGTGATGATCTACATAGCACACAACAGTAACTAAATCATATATATATGTATATATTTGGTTTTCTTTGTTTAATAGAATTGTACAAGATGAAGAAAAAATGAACGAAAAGAGAAATTATAATAAATGATGATTTTCCTTTTTTTTTCTTTGGACGGTTATAATAGAAAACGAAAATCCTACATTCTTTAGTATTTATTTATTTATTTCACTGTCGTTCTTGAATAAATGGATGTTCGAAGGTTTGTTTTATATTTAAACGTTTTTGTGGATCAAACATAAGAATTTTATCTAATAAATCTCGAAGTTGTAAAACTTTCTTCATCTGATCTTCTGGTAAACGTTGATGGCCGATTAAAAGTGATAATAAATCACGGCATGCATTTACATTCGATACTGTTGTTATTTTGTCCTAAACAAGAAAACGAAGAACATGAATTAAAAACAAATCGATTAGTACTGATTGCCCTAATTTTTTTAGTAGGAACACGGGGGACTCCTGGTAATGTACTGAGACTGCATTAAAATGATAAGAAATATGTAAATTACTAGACAATAACCATTTTCGAACAACATAGCCACTGATTACTCTATGAATAGCAATTAGTCATTTGTTCTGTGTCAATTCATATTTCAAGATAATCATAACTTGATAATATACCTATACTGTAACAAATCAGCAGGTGACTATTCATCATCATGGAAATCTCGAGTATATCATATCGAAAATGATTATAACCTATGTAAACAATAAGGTACATCATCGTGTTGATTAATTCATTTTAGCTAGTTTTTTCAGTCTTCATTCAATCGCAGAATGTCTTGTGGAATACACATCTCAAGAAAATGGAACTATACGCTTCCATATCCATTTGGTTTACACATAGATTTCATAAATCTCACTGAAATCGATGTTCATACTTCGATTCATAACATAGAAATTCTTTTCGAACATTTTCAAGGCTCTATAGTTTCTGAAGTTGAATTATCGCTGCTAGTACGTTTTAACTTATTCTTATTCAAATTCATGCAGTATGAATTACAAAAACTCCTTTACGGAATAACATTATCGGAATGACTTTCGTGCAAAGACATATGGAAAGTTCCTTGTCTAGTTTTATTCAAAAAAACAAGATAATTTTAAAGTCTCTCGAAAATCTATGTGAATGTTTTAAAAAATGTAAATCAACTTACTCGTTCTGTTACTTTATCAATTTCATGATAAAGAAAATTACAATCCCGATCAAAATGTTTCTCTTTTAACATTCCTTTTCGTATAATTCGATTTGGTATTTTGCCTTTAAGATCCATCATTAATTTTAACATTTCATTATTTGATTTACCCGGAAACATAACACGTCCAGTGTACAATTCATATATTGTTACTGCAACTGACCAGAGATCGATTGAAAAATCATATTGCATGCCGAGAACTAGAAAACAAACAAGTCAGATTATCTTCATTAATCATAGTTATTTCTCATTTATTGATTTACTTACTAATTTCAGGTGCACGATAAAATCGACTAACTAAATACGGAGTTATTTCACAGTCGGATGCTAGTGATGCTGAACCGAAATCACACAATTTCAAATATAATTTTGTTTCATTAACTAGGATATTATCAGGTTTAATATCTGCATGTAAAATATTACATTTTTTCAAGTGTCTAAGGGCCAACATTAATTGTTGTGTATAGGAACGAACAGCTTTTATACTTAAACCAACATCTTTGCCATATTTTTTCAGTACTTCACGTAAATTCATACTAGAAAAGTTAACAACCATTATTTTAATTAATTAATCTACTCTCTATTTTAATATTGATTTTACCTGAGTGGTTCAAATACAAGACATAGATGATTTCGATGTGTAAAATTATTTAATAATCGTAAACAATGATAACGATCATCAGCGTCATTTTCATTTAATTTACGTAAAAACTCTAATTCTTTCCAACCAGTTTTATTCCTAAATAGAATAAAGATATTTCATGTTAATATGTATGAACTTGGATAAAAGATAATTTTCATGAAATCTCTTATTTTATGATTCCATAGAATGTAAATAAGAATGTTGCATAAACTTGAAGTTTCTAGATGATCTTCTAGTTTTTCAAATCGATTTCTAGATTCATTTATCTATGCAAACGATAAAAAGATTTATGTAATCTTACGATAATTAACGAAGTTAAAGAAAAATTCTTAGCTAGTACGTATGTGTAAAATGCAGTAGACTAAAAACTACTCTTATTCATATGGATAAAGACAGAAAGTTTCTGTTAGTTCTGACAAGATTTTCAATGAAGTTTTGTGTTTTAAATTCGAATTCACTAAAGTTAAGTAGAAATTTTGTACATAGTTCTTAGAATTGTGTCAATTTTCCATCACTACTAATAAACGTGTCTGTTGATATATGAGTCAACAAGAAGAATTCACAGTTTACCTGAACAAATACTTGAAGTCTATCTGTCAATAGAATAACTTATATTATCTATAGCGTTCAATGTGTTGTTTAATCTAGATCAAATATCGTTATCTCACGAAGCTAAATTGTTTCTGTTATTTAAAATTTCTCTTAAGATGTAGCATTGCTACTTTTATAACCTAGAATGTAGTTTTCTTATTGATATTCTAATTAACGTGGATTTTTATCTGTATACATACATAAGTTCATTATTACGTATAATTTTAATGGCAACTTCAGTGCTTTTTCCATTTGATTCGTCACGTGCTCGAACAACATTTGAAAAAACACCTTGACCAGTAAATCCGAATATTTCATAACGATTATTTAACATTTCTCCAATATGTGCACCTTTGGAAAAAAACAACGGTTACATTCATTCGTTTTATCGAAAAGCAAACAATACTTACGATAGTATCCTTCAGAATCATCCCAATTATCATTTAAATGTGGATTTTCAGCTTCTCTTTGATGACCTTTACGACGCCATGCACCGGGACTCTAAAATAAAATTGAAAACAACAAATTCATTAGTCTTCTTTCTTTCGAATGATATTGTCACAGTATTTACATTCGTATCCAAGAAATCGCTATCAGCAGCAAACATATCATAATTACTGATGATCGCTTGTCTTCTTTCTAACTCTTCATTTCGTAATTGATTTGTAATTGATGGAGAATTAGCACTTTTTTCTGCTATCGGTTCATCTATAGTAAAACAAATAGAATTCGTTTTTGAAAATAAAACCGTTATTTACCATCGATCGTTGCATTTCGTTTATCTTCTGCTACTTTTTCAAAATCAATAGTTTCTTTTTCAATACAACGATTGAGAAATGCCGCTTGTTCATCTTCATCCTCAATATTAATTTGTGGAACAACTGGCGGGGGTGTTGGAGTCGCTTCTTGTTGTGGAATTTGCATGGGATCACTGTCCATCGAAGACTCGTCAACAAGATTTTTTGCAATTAATTTCTTTAAATAGAAAGTTAAGTGTGGCGATCAAAAAAAATAAGCACATGTCATTCTTAAACATACCTTTTTTAACTGTTCACGGCGAAGTCGTTGACGACGAATAATTTCTTCTTCAGTTTCTTCATCCGAAATTTCAATATCATTTCTGTGAAATAAATACATTTTTATAAGCTGGATTTATTTAGTAATATCAATGAAGCTAAACTATTGGAGTTGTATTGTCTCTTCTCGTACTTTAATATTCTTAAGTTAATTTCCTAACCGTGTTAGGTAAGACGACATTTTACTCACGTCGAAATTCCTCTGGCAGTCACGGCAATAACACGTATTTGTATATATTTTATAGTCTATCATCCGCAGGATATAGAACAATTACATTTACTATTGTACATTTAGTTGTACAATTTCCATAGGAAATACAATTGTTGGAAATGGATCAGTACAGAGATATGAGCTAAGTCAAGATGAAATCTCGCGTCCATACCCTCTGTTGTTCTTCAAAGGGATCTATCTAACCGTTTCTTAGAAACGGTAAGATTATGAATTATTCGATATTACTAACAAATGATTAGATGCCATTCATAGATGAAACAAACAGACGAGATGTCAATATATACAGTGTTAAGATCTTTCATTTAAAAAAATGACATCTAATACCTGATCACACCTTGAAAACACAAGCCTTTTACATATGTATTTGGCTCTATATTGCTCTTAAGGTACACATGATATTGGACGGTAGATCGAAAGTTTTTTTCCGAATTGAATCATAATCTTCCAGAAATATTGAAATGATGCTCTTGATTCCAGTTGCGATCATTTCGATACATGCTGCATCGAGTGAGAGAAGCAAGGCGTGAGTGCTCGTTTTAGATCCTGGCTCATGAAATGCTTTATTCAACCGTAGCTATTCATTGTCATATTTCTTTTTCGTACACATCAGACAATAAAATTTCCGGGGAAAACGTTTTATAGTCGAAACTACTTCGTTATTAATGCAAATAAGGAAAATTGATATTGCTGAAACTTGATAGAACTATTGAGCTCGGGTCGAACTTTACTGGCTTCAATGTCATCCAATTTTCTTGAGCTAACTTCTACTGTCAGTGCACTCAAAACTAGGTGTCATAATTCGATTCATAATGAAAAAGCAAAGGTATAATTTATAGAATTGGCTTCGGGTTAGGAATCCATTCTCAATGAAAATTGTATAATAGATGTTTGATTCTGTAGGTTTGATTGTATTTCATGGGAATATACACAAGGCATTTTGTTCGCTAGGTTTGACAAATGAAAATCAAATTCTTAATACATACTCATCTTCGTCACTTGACTTGGATTTATTTTCATGATGTTTATGTTGATTTGAGCGCTTCGAATCATGATTATGCCTTCAAGAAAAAATATATTTTACATGAAACTTTTCTTTTTCCTAAATATTCTATTTACTTATTTAATGAATCTGAACCAATAAGAATAAATTCTTTTGAACTTTCACCAAATTGTATCATATCATTTTCTTCTAATTTATAAAAACGATTTTCATCTATTCGACGTCGATTAAGAAACGTTCCATGAGATGATCCTAAATCGAGTAAATAAGGATGAACTTGACGTGCATGATTGTCACCCCGAAGACGATATTGTAAAACTGCATGAATAGTTGAACATGACGGATGATGTAAACGTATATCACAACGATCTTTATCACGGCCAAAGATGTATTTTGATTGACGATAAACTCGATACGTTGGCAAATCTTCACCATCTTTCGATACTGATAAACGCCAATGACGATCAGGTAAACGAGCTTCTAAAGGTTCTTTGTAGAATGATTTTATCTCAGCTCGTCCATTTCGTGGCGGTGATCGACGATGTAAATTGTTATCGTCATCATCTGAATACGAAGCTTCTATGTAAAATAATGATCATAATTCTTACGGAGTATAAAATTTTATTAGTTTAGAGAAGACATTGACATCTTTAGATTCAACTATGCACATATCTTGGAGTCGAATGATCGATCATAATAAATTGGAAAAGAAAGCATTGATATAGATGAGAATTCCAATGAAGTAATTTGGACATGGTATCCAGCTATGAATAAACTTTCTAGTTATCAGGTGTTAAAAGAATGAACGAGCGATGCTATCTTATCTTTCAAAACCAATGTTTCCCTAATGTGTGTGATGAAATAATCCGAAATCTTTCCCACAAATCATACTTCTGAATACTTTAAAAAAAACAAAATTAGATTAAACATTGAATTTATTTGCTGTTCGTACATACTATCTAATCACAAACAGTAAAGTTGTATGCTAAAATATAGTCAACATAGAACTTAGTTAATAACGACTATCGTGAGTACATATAAGCAAGAGTGAGTCATCTAACATTTCACTCAAAAATATTGCCATGAAAGATTTCATAGTGACACACACTCTCAGAATCATGAAATAAAATGCTACTGTTAGAAGTATTTTTTCATTAACAGTAGCCATCGAACCGAGCTATATCTTAAACTCTTATTACGATTAAGTTACAGTAAGAAAACATATATGATTTTTTTCGCAGTTCCTGATATTCTATATAAATACTCATTATAAAGCTACCTTGATCAGTTCATATAGAAATCTTGTTTTCACCTGTAACATTTTGCTGATTGAACCGTAAAAATACAATAACGAAGTCATTTCTTCCAATAAGACTGAATCATGTAGACGAAATAAGAGAAGTGTGAATTACTCATTACTTACTATCTTAATACGTAGTAGAAGAAACGACCAAAGAAAAAAAAAACAATGAGCACTAGGGATGTTGTCACGATAAGCACTGTCGTGAACAAGAACTTCGTCTAGCTCTGATTTGTCATGTTATCCGATGGATCATGCAATACAAGCAGTTATTCTTGACATATAACAAACAAAATACTATGTCGACGATGATTCAAAAATGAAATTCTAACATACTGTTTTTCTACTCATCGTCTATAAACAAGTAAAAGACAGCTGAGTCGGTTATAACTTGGAATTACGAGCATTTACATTCGTGTAAAAAATATTAAAAAGAAAACGTTTTCGTGATCGAAATAAGACAAGAACCAGAAAAAAAAGCTTACCAGAATGTTTTAGACTTTTATTGTTACGTGATGATTTTCTTTCATCATCTGATGGTGAGTGTTCATATTTCTTCTTTCGTTTACTTGTCTCTTGTCTTGGTGATCGAGGCATGGTATCTGAAAAAAAATGAAAAAAAATTTTAATTTTTCATTCGATTCAAATCGTGTTCGTGTTTTTTTCGTTCTAGTTATTATTGCAAAAGAGGAAGAAAAAAGTTTTGTGTTTTAAGAAACTTTTAATTTTCATTTTACAACATACGATTAAACTGCCTATTTGATCATGATTGTTTGATATGATAGGATGTAGACAAGGAAAATTAATTATCCATCATAATACATCATTAAGTGTCATGATTCATTGAACAAGAACGATTCATCTAGAAAAACCAAAGCAAAAGAAACAAAAACCAAGAGAAGATAACAAACTCAAACTGATGTTGATAAATGAGGCACAGAATTTCAGTATGTATAAAAAACACGAAGAAAATAATTTCTTCACTAAACTATGTGGATTTATCATCCTTATCTGATGAATCATCAGGTGTCGATGATATTGTTTCATCATTGAATGGAGATAATATTGATAAAAGCATAGCTTGTGCTTTTTCTTTTTGTTTTAATGCACGTTTAGCTTCTTTAGCTTTTTGTGTTTCTTCTTTTTCATGGTCCATTGCACGTAATTCACTTTGTAATTGTTTTAATTCAACATCGGGTACATATCGAAATTCATCATCGGCTATATTCGGTGTGTCTATTTTAAGTTCAACACCTTCAGGAATATTTAAACGTATGCATTCAAATAAAATTGGTGCAACAGTTGCTTTTACTTTGGCGAACTGAAATGACCATAGACATACATTTATTTTATTTTTTGTTGCAAATAAAAACTATCATTGGTTCTTACTTTTACTATACGATGATACAGATTTAAATGATGTTCAACATCGATTTGTGTACTACGTGACTTAAGTATTGTCACACGAGATGATTTAGCTGGAATAGGAACACTAGAACAAAAGAAAAGGTCGCAACATCAATAGATATGAATGAACAATAACATACGCTTCAGGAACTTTAATATCTAGTGATTGAGCTAATTTTTGGATGTACCGAAAATAACCTTCGAGTACAACATAATCATAGCCTCGTATAGATACCGATAATAGTGGATAGTTAGGATAAATATCTGTTTCGAATAAATATGGTGGTTCGTAGATGACACCTCGGTTTACAATTGGATCAGGAACGACACAAATAGTTTGGGTATTTTCATTTTTCAATGTAACATTTTTAGTTCGAGTATTCGATCTGAAATATACTGCATAAATAATATGCTTCTAGGAAAATGCGTCAATGCACACTTACCTTGTAAAACGTACAGAAAGAACTGATCGATATGTATATGATGATAGGAGTGGTACGAATCGTGATAGTATTGTATTCATTGAAATAGTAATAATAATTAGTCAATTCTAAATAGTCTCTCTAAAACAGAAAGAATCAGTGAAATCAGTAAACAAACATTTGAGCAACCAATAACAATGCATGATTTTATTTTCTCGAAAGAATAATATAAAGAAATAAATCAAAAGAGGTCGCTATGTGATTCCTTCTTACGATTCTACAAACGAGATTTTAATTTAATGATGGCATTGAGGTATGTCATTCTTCAATATGGTCGTCTTATTCATTGAAAACGAAATCATGCACAACAGATTGATTCAGATATAAAAAGAGTATTTTAATTTCTAACAATAAACAACGTTCTAACCCATTCCTTTTGATTTTCATGCATATTCATCTTCGACATAGCAGTGACTTAACATTTTGGAAACAAAAATTCACCTAGGTAAACAAGACAGAATGATAAAAACCCTTGTTGATTTCAACACTTAGATTCTATGTATTGATTCTCATGCTTACACTATTTCGTAAAGATAAATTAATCATTTTGTCTTAGATGAGTTTTGTATAGTGCTGTCTATATCTTCTATAGTACACAAAACTGTAATCCAAATTTACATAAACCTTCTTTCATCTATGACACAACTCGTTCAGGAGGATCATTCCGATCATTGGATCCGATCATGCTTCTATCGGAATTTCTCTAATCCAACGAAATCCAATCGGATTCCTAGTTGGGATCCGACATTCGGATCCCTAGTGTGAGGTTTTATCGAATCCTACTATCGGAATCCAATTGGACTTCATCTTATGATCAAACAGGCTTCTACTATTGGGATTAAATGCTAATTCGTACACAAATAAGAAAATAGGTTTCTCCCGTCGGATCAGTTACTGTTTCGAAAACCCGGATGCCCATAGGATTTCATCGGATCGTAGGATCCGATTGGATTCGGTATCGGATTTACTCAACTAGGTCATTTGTATCTATTTGCTGTACTGACTCCATGCGTATATTCCATGACATCATAGAAATACGTTTATACCTTCAATTTTGATGAGCTTTTCAAAAAATAGCAATATCTAACATAAAAGAAATATCTAGAATAAATATCCCTAATATCGACAGTAAAAAATTGTCTTATCTTGTCTAAGTCCGTGTACGAATATTATATATACTAGCTAAAATATTTGCATAGTCCCTGAAGTCTGCTCTTTCGAATGGTATGTGCACGACCTTTTTTCTTCACTTTCTTCACGGAAAAATTAGCGACCTACGATGATCAACTCAATTTGTCGTTATTAGGAGCACTTTCCCTAATTTCGACAGCAAGCCATTTTTTGTCCTTATAATTTTGACACGAAGTAAGTTTTTTGCCCCTAATTTTGACAGCAAGGTTTTTTTCTTTGTAATTTCGATGGATCCATTCAAAGCTAATATAAGTCCACCTTTAGCTGCTAAATCAATTATTTCAAGGTATTCACAAGATCAACCTGATTCTAATCCAACAGGATCCAGAAAATTTGGTGTTCGTTTGAAAGTCGTTTTACTAATGACATTACGGACAGTAATTTTGTTTAAGAATTCAAATAAAAGGAAATGATGAATCGAAAAAACCCTTAAACAAATACTAACGCCACGTTCTTCGACAAAGTGGATCTGATAGAATATGATTGATGACCTCTCTCCTGTATATATATCATTATACTTCTATGATTATTTCTTTTGTGAAACATAAACTATAGGAAATGTCGAAGCATATATAATAGAAAGATTGTGCCATTTCCCTTCCCACCTGGGTCGAATTAAAAGTTTTCAACTTTATCGGAATTCCTTTATCGAATTTCGCTTCCTCTATTATACGATTATTTTCACAAAAAAATAAAAAATTGACCAAAATCTGGACATTGCATGTCGAACCACATCTGGAATACATATGCTTTACTTGCAAAAAGCATCTATTCATATAACCAGGGTTTTTCGCAGAATGTAATAATCAGGGGAGAGGCCCGGTAATTCCACAATGATTCTCGCACTCTCGCACATGGTTACTGCAAATCACAGCCAAAGTCTCCACTCTTCTCGAGACAATATAGAGAAAATGGGGAAATTGATCGAAACATGGAACAAAAGCAATATTTTTCAGAAACGAAGGATTTACAGTACGAATCAAAGCCCAAATTCCAACAGCTCATGACAGAAATTAGTTATTTGATATACAACAGGAATTTTCCGTTTAACACTTAATTCTGCAAGAAGTTCGCTGAGGGGTATTCAATAAGAAGCCTTGTCCTGAAAAGTTGAAACGTGGGGCAAAAACTTACTTCGTGTCAAAATTATAAGGACAAAAAATGGCTTGCTGTCGAAATTAGGGAAAGTGCTCCTAATAACGACAAATTGAGTTGATCATCGTAGGTCGCTAATTTTTCCGTGAAGAAAGTGAAGAAAAAAGGTCGTGCACATACCATTCGAAAGAGCAGACTTCAGGGACTATGCAAATATTTTAGCTAGTATATATAATATTCGTACACGGACTTAGACAAGATAAGACAATTTTTTACTGTCGATATTAGGGACATTTACTCTATCTATTGATGAAAACACTACAGAATTTCATATTTTTATTGGAAAACTTAAAATAATTGATCATAACTTAGCATAAAACAAACCTAAACTAACCATATAAAGAAATACGTCATAGAGTGAAGTTATTTCAAAACTATTTGAATCTACTTTCATAAAAGAAGCAGAGTCTAGAATCCAAAAAAGATTTAAAACTTTCTTTTAAAACACAGAAGTGGGGAAATAGTTCAAGGATTTTCGATGAGTTACGAGAATGAACGATATAGAAGTAAGGAGGAATGTTTGGCAGAATTTCGCTCTTGTTAGTTTGACAACTTGAAGGAATTTCTTGAAACGTTCAGTATTCTCCAGAAGAGATTATTTTACTTCTTTTAAAAGAACTTCTGACAGTTCTGTGGATCTTTTGTCAATATGATGTTCTAGATGATTTTCTTGTGAAAATGTCTTCTGTGGGATTTTGATTTAGTTATAATGTTGATATATTTCTATAGTTTTAATTCTTGAATTTAACAATATTCATGAAATTAATGTTATGGTTGTACCTTCACATTTCACTCGTAGTTATGATTTTCTTTTGTTAGGTTTTTCATTATTGTATAGATGTCTGTATTTAAGGTTACATATTACTCTGATCGATAGTTATTATTGAGAATTTTTTTCTTGATGATCAAAAATAATTGTATTAGTAGTTGAAAAAAAACAAACGTTGTTCCTATGATTATCATGTGATTAATTAATATGCTGCATAGAGTATTGTATTGCTAATATGAATCAAGAGATAATATGCAATAGATTGTAATGAATGACTCTGTATGGTCATTCAAAATTCGTTGCATCTGACATCTTTATTTTCAAAGATCATAGAACTTTCTTGGTCAATGAAGTTTAGATTATAATGTTGATTGTCTTGTCATTTTAGTAAGATCTTAGAGCAACTCAGGTATGCATATGATCTATCATTCATGAATCAGATAAAAATAATCTCTCTTTAATCATACATTGAATACAATAATAGATTAACTTGAATATTTTTGAATCCGACGTTGTAAAAGTGTTCAACTATTTTTTCGAAGATGTCTTCTGTTCAAATATACTACTCTGCTATCTTTCTTTTGAGTCTTAATTCGTAACTGTGTAAGAATATGTGTAGAGCGGTGAATCATAAGCGATGAGTGGAAATTGTAAATAACTATCAACATTCCCCGATGTTTCTCTTTTCTTGTTTTATGAGAATTAGAAAAACACAGAATATTGTCTGGCTATTCGCAATTTTGTTTAAACCTCTACGAATGGCATGGCTTAATGGAATGTAGTGCCTATTGCAGGTAAATTATGACGAACGAAAGGAAAGAATCAACGTAAAACACATGAAACGATAAGCAAATAAAATATTAGTCATGATTGATGGTTTCCAGAGCCGAACCACTGTCGTATGTGAGGAGATTTCATAGACTATCGACAGGTGAGTTGCGTGAGACATGTGCAACAGAACAGAGTATGTAAACATGGTACTAATACTCGAGAAACAAACACGTTGTAAATCCTCCGGGCACAGAATGCTGTCTAAAATAATGCATAATGCTCACCAGAAAAAAACAGAATACTCTCGATTCATCTATCACTATATTAACAAAAGCTGATGAATTCAACGAATAGTACGGAAAGTCTTGAGTATCATTCCAAGTCTTTATGTGTGTTGCTTATTTGAAAAGAGAAAATTAATGGAGAAAAGGTTGACGCAATCGAATTTACATTATGGATGAATTCAACAAACATATGTTCAATATTTTTTAACTTTTATTTCAAGTTCTTAGTTGATTAAAATGGAAAGTACAATAGATTTTCTTGCTTGAATGCTACAGAAAAATTAAAATGACAGTCTACAGTGCGATGTTGCTTTCGCATCTAATTTTTGTAATTTCGTGGATTGAGAGCGTCAAGAACTTGATTAAGGTCACCGTTTTTAGCTTTGATAAGTTCAGTAAGTACGCCGTTTGTGTCGACGAATCCCATTGCAGTCATTCGTTCAATACATTCTTCAATTTTTTTCTGTTGTTGAGCTTCCTCACCAGCAGCTCCAGCAGTTGTTGCTGTCGATGATGGTGATGCTGTTGCTGGTTGAAACATGGGAGCGAACATTGTTTGAAGTTGCTCAAGTAAGTTACCAAATTGTGGAGGATTACCATTAGCAGAAGCAGAAGCCGATGCTGTTTCTTGTGTTGGAGGAGCATTTGGTTTAGCTTCAGTACTGGCATTACTATTTGGTGTTTCTTCTTCTGTCTTTTGTGTTGTTTGAGGCTGTTCAGTTGGTTTTTGCGTTTGTTGATTATCAACAAAATAATCACAATCAATACCGAATGGTGAAAGAACTTCACGAAGAAATTCACCAATATTTCCGAGAAGAATGCTTTGATCAATAGGTTTGTCGGCTTGTTCACCAGTTTTGAATCGATTGAGAATTTCATTGATTTTTTCTGTACGTAGATATGCAGGTAGATGAGCTTCAATTAATTCCGCTAATTCTTTGCCTTTGAATTGACCAAGAAATTGACTCATGTCATTTGGCATTCGGAAATCAGCTGAATGACCTTGTTGTTGACGCATAAAATGACGCCAGAAACGGCCACCAGGACCACCACATCGCCCACCACCAAACGGTCCACGACCACATCGTGGATGTCCTCCAAAGGGACGTTGAGATGGACGTGTCAATTTTATCATATTATGTTCTGGATGAAGATTTTTTTCCGAGCATGTTTGACACAGATCATAATCCGGACATTCCATGCATCTAGCAGAAGCAAGAACAAACACAAAAAGTCAATCCTCTGGAAACAACTAAAAGTGATTAGTTAGAACTTACTTATAACGAATACCAACGATGGGACCTTGACAACCATCACAAGTAATGCCAATGTGAATTGTTGTATTGGGATTTGTTTGTTCCGGCTTTTTAGCTTTTGGTTTAACATAAATTTTAATTATACCACCAAGTGGAACGTTAGTTAATGCCGATCGTAATTCTTCGTCGGATGAAAATGTTATACGATCATTGTCTTCATCTGTGTATTGCAATGTAAATTGACCTTGAGGATAATCATTGTTTAATCGTGAAACGGTCGTTTCTAATGTTTGATAGGCATTGGCACTTGGCGATGTATCAAGCTATAAATGAACATAGTTAGATGTGTATGAGTAATTATTGACATTACTTACAGAAAATCGACGAATCTCTGGTTGACTTTCAACGATATCGTTGTAGTAAACTTTGACAATAACTTGTTGTGTAGACATGCTATGTGTTGTGCGTTAGGTGATTTGAATGAATGGTATTACAGTTTTCTCGACCCTTTTATAGTCTCTGCTGAAAGGTTGATGAGTAATCGTAGATAAAAAACATTGAAAAGGAAAAGGAAAAAGAAAAAATCGTTACCTAAGAACGATAGAGAACAGAATGACGTGTCCAATGCATGAGAGGAACATCAGAATATTGTAGAAGTTTCACATGGCTCTTACTCATTGTAACAGAAATGTGCCTTGTAATAATGACAATACATTTTATTTTCTAATTTAAAACTACGAATCAGCCTATGAATAATTAAACGGAATCTTCTTTATTTTCTATATTTGATTGCCATGTGAAATAACATGTATACAAGATTATTCTAGAATATTCATGATTAAATATGATCTGATTGTTTTTTCTATCGGAGCAAAAAATTGGACAACAAAAAGTGAAGAATGAATAAAAATATTGTTTCTTCGATTGTAACCCTAAGAATTCTAGGTTATAAGGGCGCAAAAAAAGTCAGCTGCGTCGGGACATGCATCAAATAGAAGAGACGCAATAGAGTATCTGCTGAGAGAAAGGAATGAATCATACTCGATGATACAATCATGTAAAATAATTATCTCTCAAAACTTTTAATTGAAGTCCCAATCTAATCGACATGAAATAAATCATATAACGTTCAAATTTGAAATGATAATCATGCAGATTTAACGAAGTTTTCTCGTTGTGTTGTAAATGACGCACAATGTGTTACTAGTGAATCGATGTTTTTTTCTCTTTTCTGTATAGAGATCCTGTTCTATGCGTCAGGTCGATGTTGAATTCATGCATGAACGTATTTAATAAAGTATCGATGGTGAGTTTTTCGGTAAAACTTTCATGGATCTTTGAATAGATGTCGGAAATGAATTATTTTTAATGAACTAACGAGGTAATCTCAACAACTGATAACCTCTGCTTGAGGTCATATTTTACTCTTAGGTATAACTCATAGTGCAGATAAAAGATCTAAAAAGACTCGTACCACTAGCCTGCTCCTAATGCGATATAGAACTAGTTGCGAATTTTCGTGTAGGGTCTCAGATTTCCAGACAAATTATAGTTCGGAATTTCGACTTGAAACATTGTCCGAATACAGTTCTCATCTAGACAAACTTTAATGAAAAATTTCAGAAATTTTCCAGCCATATGCGTTTTTTCAGCTATAGTGTGTAAAACATGCATGGTTTGGAACATTCATAACTTCGACAGACTTTGTTGAAAAATTTTGAAATTTTCTTCTTAAATCTAGTCTAGGTGAGAACTGTATTCGGATGATGTTTCATGTCGAAGTTCCAAAATATGATTTGGCCGGAAAATTGGGATCCTGCAGGAAAAGTGAGTGGCATGAATCTTTTTAGATTCTTCGTCTACACTATGGGTCAAATCTAAGGGTAAAGCATGACCTCAAACGGAGAGTATGAGTTGGCGAAGTTTCCTCGTAAGTTAAAATGATATTATTGCATGTTTTACAATAGTCTATGAAGAAACCAAGTTCAGATTCAAACAAATATAACTATTCGTATTTAGAAAATTAATCTAGAAACTTCAAAAATGTTACTTGAAGTTTCTTCATCCGAGATTTATATTTTGTGAAAGGACATTTCCAATCGATTCTATATTGAATGCATTCATCATCTTCGTTTCAAAATCAAATATTAAACTTTGTCTGTATGTCTAGGATAAGTTAAATATCGATGAACTTTCATATGTATCGTTGATATTTTTACTGAAATCCTTTTATTTTTAATGTCAAATTGAAAATAGATGTCAAAGAGATTATCTTGGTTGCAATTAGATATGCAATACTTAGGAATCATTAATGTAAACTATCTTATTGTTGGTAGATTTTTATGTCGAACAAGCCATATATTCACTATAAGTTCATGGTCGAACATTTATCTTTGTATTCTGTCGCATACCTGATGTATGTTTATCTAAACAAAGACGATCGATTTCTTGATTGAAATAATCTTTTTTTTGTTAATGATCAACGTTCATGAAATTCATTTTGCATGAAATATATCCTTTCAAATACTCTTATTACGATCTGATAGTCATCGGCAGCGCTTTCGTATCTTACAGGTATACAGAGATTTTTCTTCGATTTCATATTTCATAGAAATTTTCAACTCAACATTGAATAATTGAAAAAAATTCTGCTTTTCTCGAAATACTTTTATTTTAAATGTATTGAATCCGTGCAATAGATTTTAAATTAGCTCAATGTGTACTTTCCATCGATATATATGATAGTATATAGTTGGGGACAGCATTTTGGAATGAAACGATTTGATGTTTTCTGAATTATATCATGGAGCTGAAAATATTCAGTAAAAAAAGAGGTCGACAGTATGAGCCCAATATCTTCTCAAGGGTGATCTTTTTTCCAATTTTCCCTGCATTATGTAGAGAGTCAAAATTTGCATAAGGTAGAAAACATTCAACTTGATGATTTGAAATTCCATAAATTTGACAAAAGACCTAGTGTTAAAAACTGCAGATTCTAAACTCATAAATCGTGCCATTCCTCAACAATGTCGGAATAAAAAAATATAGAACCAATTATATCTAATAATTCAAAAATTCCATTTTATTTCGTGAGTCATGCTCTCTCCATTAGTATATTGCACGTAGAATGTCTCCGTCATTTAGAAGAATTATCCTAATAAACATTTATAGTATACAATTTGCGACTTTCTTTTGTGGTAAAAATTTGACAGTATGCGTAGAATTAGTTATTGAATAACTTAACCATATAACATCCAAATGAATTGAAAATTTAGATTTGATAGTTTTATACTATGTTCCCTCAATCGAACATAAAAATCAAAATTCTGATCAGTAATGACGGTATACGGAGATGATCCATGATCAGCTAGCTCATGGACGGTGTATGAATGCACCCAAAAATGATATGAGAATGTGAACTAAAGAAATCAAATGCGTCTCACATCACTAGCATTCTCTTAAACCCTATTCGTTGAAGCCTGCTTTTTGGCAACTATCGCTCGTGTTTATATATTGGGCCTAGCGATATATATTAAACAATTCTAAAACTTGTTCCAGATCTTTTTTTTACACCCATCGAAGGAATTCCTATATTCTTTCGGATAACATAAAGTAATCATTTCCGTTCTATTACGATTCCCTGCTAAGAAAAATAATCCATCTCTTTTAGAACTATTGAAATAATGGACAGAATCAACTTTAATGAACAATGAGAATTTAGACAGCCAAATTAAATCAAAACTTCATTTCCATCCTTTGATAAGGTACAGTCGTTGGCCCGAATAACAACGGATTCATCAAAATTCATCTAGAACACAGCAAAACCTATGGTTCTATTTTGAATCTAATAGTCTAATAATTTTCCTTGACTCTATTGTAAACTTCAGAAAAACAGAATTTTTTGTGCCATGAAATATACGCTCAGATATTC